>JAJJWW010005562.1:0-42884 GCA_023531295.1 Papaver armeniacum
TTTTGCGCGCAGTGAACTCGTGAAGCACCATCCTTGTGCATCATAGCCGCCTACCCACCATTATGGTCGCTTGCTGCACAACAATCCATCTCAGGCTATCTCACCAAATTCTGTAGCTCATTCTTCATAGAGTCTATATCCTTTGTTGCTAAAACAGCAGCTTTGACACCTCAGACCACCACCATTCTCAGCTCTGCCTGTAGCTCCACTGTGACTACCACCAACTCAGCCCCTCGACTCCATTACAGCTCCACAACCTGCAATCACACCTGAGTCTTGGTATGCCACTGCGAACTCCCTTTCATTCATACAACACAAAACAACATCATCCCCTGATCCTCAAGCCAGCATCACCATTACCACAAACCCTAAACCACTAAGCAGAGCCAACCTCCACCTGCAACATCATCATCCCCTGATCCTCAAGCCAGCATCTGTTGCAGCTTTATAACAGCATCATCAGATCCAACCCTGGCAGCAACCACCTCATATCCAATTTCACTTCCTCCCAGCAACAGTTCACCATCGGTTCCATGCCAAGCTACAGCTTAACCACCACTGCCATTACCAAAATGACCTGTGTAAAGCTAACTCACTCCATCTCGTCTCGCTCTTTTGTAATTAGTCCGCAGCTCATCTGTTACTTTTCTCCACTGAAGCCGCAACTTGAGAGCACCAAACTGTTTATCTGGGGCTTGCGACTTCCATAGCCAACTATCTTTGCAAACAAACTTAGTCCACTACAGACAATCACCAACACCACCAATCGCACATCCTTGTTTGTCTCAGCCTTCGCACCTCAAACCCATTTTGATTCAACTCGAACCCCGACTTCTCGCCTTCTTGACTTCACTCCTAAAGCGATCAAACACCACCTACCCATAATGACACCAGCTCATCCAAGCTTCCATCCACCGACAATTCACTCTCAAGCTTCCCATGGACTCCAACTCAGGCACCACAAGCCACCATTTGAACTAAACACAGCTGCATCACACTTTGCTTCTCCCTGTAATACTCAGCTGCTTCTTAAGCCACTGTTCCAGCTCAAACCTGAATCACCAGCACAAGACACAACATCTCAGTTCCTCACAGCATTGCACCAGTTCCACTACCACATACACACCACTGCCATTCACCAGCAGCTCAGCTCAAAACTCAGAACCAAAACATCCAACATCACACAGTTTCAACCGCAACACTACCGACTTCACTCTGTTGATTTTTCACGGTTCAATCAACCAAGCAACCTCGTTGCTTCTTCTCGAATTTCAAACACCCTGCATTCAACTCCATGTTCTTCAACAGAGAGCTTAACCCATTTCATGGCTCTAAGACAATCATCAACAGCAGCACCATCCATCCCCATTCTTCTCAGCTTTGAACTAGAAACCCATTCATTCTCTTCCAGATTTGTTGTACGAATCAAATTCGAGCAAACACATGAACCCTAAGTCAGCAATATCTCACCTGGCTCCATCCATGGCTTCTCTAATTCAGACAACATCAAACCCTAATTTGAATTCCGTCTCATCCCTGAATCAAACTCAATCATCCTCTATAACTCTTCAAACTCGATCATCAGCCCCTAATTCTTTCCTAAATCATCAGGATCTCATTGATTTATTCTTACCGGTTGCAATCTTTCTCTTTTCTGGATTTCAGGGAAAATGTAATGAAAATGTCCACCAAATCTCGATCTGAACTTTTGTTAAGGAAGAGCAAATGGGTATAGCCACTCAGGTGCAGTCGATAAGGGCCACCTCCTCTTTTGTGTAGGAGTGAATATTGTTAAAGACACCCCATTGCTGGCAAATAAGGGGTAACCAAAAATGACTATGAGCACCCACTCATTATTAAGGGCCACCAAGGTTCTTTGCTCCATGCTTCTCTAGACTAAGCTGCGGTGTTCGTCTCCTATTACTGGCTAGGCTCGGCTCTCAATAGCAGTGCACGTGAACTGGCCTTTGTGCTCCTTTTCGTTCCAGATGGCTAATTTCTTCTTCTTTTGTTCTCGGTGACTCCAGAGTACCTAATAACTCAAAAACACACGTAAAGTACATAATTTACAAGAAAAATAGCAAAGAAAGCGTAACTACTAGATAGTAAATACGGTGTATTCTACACCTATCAACTGCATCTTGAGAATCACTTGATAAATCATCTTCTTCAGAACATCTGCTTAAAACCCATCTTTTAATGTCATCTTCCTAATTTCTTCAGAAATTACTATAAACCTTAATTCACCAATACTTCACTGAAATTATAATTCGGCTACTGATTTTTCTTTATGATTCAATTAACATAAAACCTACCATCAATTACTCAATTTCATCTTCAATAACACAAAAACCTCAATCGATTTCATCTCTCAGAAACCCTAGTTTCTCTTCCTCTAATTCACCTCTTCTCTCGAATTCGAATCATCTACAAGTAACACCACCATCACCAACAACTAATTATTATTGATTCCCCTAAGTTTCTTTTTGATTTCGACCTCATAATCATTTCACAAAATCGCCAGAGGCGATGAACAGAGCAGAAGAAGAAGAAGAAGAAGAAGAAGAATAAGAAGAAAAGAAAGAAAAGAAAAGAGGATTTATCTTCTCCATCGGTGAAGATAAGACCAAAGAGAAATACTAGGACACCCTCTTTCTTTGATAAGGGCAGCCAAAACGTGTCTTCAAAAGACTATTTTACACTTCACACTATTCCGATGATTTCTTCTTCGTCCGATATCCGAATGACACGTTCGAGTAGCCCATTTCGCATAACTTTTCGAGATCTATCTAACGACACTAATTTCGTATCTAGATCGTTGTTAGATTAATTTCTATTAATTAACGTTCGTGTTAAACTAATCGAGTTATTATCAGCTATTTCGTAACTTGACTGGTCTAATAGCATTGACGAGCTCGAGGGTCTTTAAAACTTACCTCAGTGTTCTTTAGGTTCTCCAACTCTGTATATAGTTTCCTTTCTCGATCATGACTTTCTTCGATTTGCACTCTGTAACTTCTCATAGCTCCAAGATAATCTTGCTCATTGCTGATAATCTCTATATCCTCATACAGATCATCAAGTTCCTTTTTCAATCTTTCATTCTCCACGAAGATCACAGTCGAGTGCCTTGGCTCTGGAGCTTCTTGATCATCACCTTTTTGTTTTCTGTATTCTTCTAAGACTTCAAGATAAGTTTGACCATTTTTTACACGTTCTATATCCTTATATAAAATATCAAGTTCTCTTTTAAGACTTTCATTCTCTTTGCAAAGTTTATCACATTCAAGTGCCTTTGATTATAAAGTTACTTCAGTATCCTTTTCAGGTATGCATTCAACAGTTGCATGAAAAGCTTTGTTCTCTTGATCCTTGGAATAATTAGAGCTATCAAAATTATTTTTTTCTTTATTCTCTACACATTTCTGTGATTTTTGAGAAGGAGAAGAATTCCTTTTCTTTTGTCTTAATAACTTTCTAAATTGTCGTGCAGTCGTATCAACACTACAATTCTCAGTTTTTGTATCCGAAGAACAAGTCTTAGTTATAGCTTTAAGGGTAATACCCTCTTCATTCTTGAATTGGTATTCAAGGTCAAAGATCTTTAATTTACCAACTAGAGCGCTTCTAGATAGTGTGGAAAGATCATTTGCTTCCATGATGGCATGTTTTTTAGATTTGTATCTTGTTGGTAAAGACCTTAGAGTTTTACACACAATATCTTTATCTAAAATAGTTTTTCCTAAAGCGTAAAAAGCATTCACTATTTCAGAAAGTTTTTGATCAAACTCATCTAAGGTATCGTCTTCATCCATACGAAGGTTTTCCCATTTAGAAGATAGGGTTTGAAGCCTAGCTTTTTTTCCAGAGGCATTCCCTTCAAATACGATATTAAGAATATCCCGGGCCTCCTTTGATGTTTTACACCTGGTTACATGATGATGGAGGTCTCGAGTTACAACATGGATAATGGCGTTCAATCCATAGGAATTTTGCTTCGAAAGCAATTTTTCTTCATTATTGAATTCATTCAATTCCTTTAGTCTAAACTCAGTGGTTGAGTTGTTGACCAGTACTTTTGGGTGTTCATACCCATTAATAACTAAAACCCAAGTGTTAAATTCATGAGATTGAAGAAAAGACTGCATAGCCATTTTCCACCATAGATAGTTTGAGCCATCAAATCCTGGAGGTACGTTAACTGAATCAACCATTTGATTCAAAACTTATAGGTTGGATCACGCCAAACACATATTGTTAAATCTTTTCGTGTTTGCTTGCTCTGATACCAATTGAAAAGACGAGGGTACCCAAATACACCACAATATTTTTGTTTGATCACAACCTATTCAATTTCTACTGTGCATAAACCTCTTGGAGGAACAATCACTCAAGGAATATTTCAACACGGTGTCCACTTGAAATAGGGTTAGTCCGGACTGGTCTAACAAAGTGAGAATATCAAAGTCAAGTGGAGAAATCCAATACACTTTGTGTGATCGTGTAGGGATATGAAATCGAGACAATACAACAACAAAGTATATTCACTTGATAACCGAAATCTTATAAGATAAATATCAAGTGCCTAATTAACGTACAAGTGTATTTACTTTAATTATAATATAAAAACAATTATAATGCAGAAATAAAGTAAAGCACACACACCAGAATTTTTGTTAACGAGGAAACCGCAAAAGCAGAAAAACCCCGGGACCTAGTCCAGTTTTGAATACTCAATTGAATTAAGACGCTACAAAAAGTAAACCTGCAACTTCGTGTAGACAATACTAAGTAAACTAAAATCCTAGTTACTCAGCTTCAGCAGTATTCTTGATTTGATAATATCTAGCAGAACCAAAGTTCTCAATAGATATTTGATACCCAATATCCTAGCAGAACAGACGTTCTCTTTAGGACTAGATATAGTATATCTTCTCAATGATTCACAAAAACTTCTTTTTCAAATCTTCAAAGTCTTCAATCTTCTAATTAATCTTCAAAGTAACAACCTGCAAAAACAGACTTGATTCCTTATTGATTTGTCGCACAGAACGGAGTCTGTTAACAATGGCAAATCAATGAATCTATCTTACGGATCTAGAAAAACTTAGATCCGTAGAAACGTTAAATCCTTGATCTAGTTTGAGTGAGCCTTATATCAGAAGAGAAGGTTCTCAAGAATAAACAAACTAGGTGCAATCAAAGATTCAACAACCGTTAGTCAATCAAATCAATAATCAAAAACTAAAATAACAATGAAATCATCTAGTTTCCCACCAACGGTACTAATAGAGCTTCTCAATCCCAAAGAAGGCTTTAAAGCGAGCTAGTAAGAGATTTCGCCTAATTAGGTTACTCTCCTCTCCGAATATGTGGCTCCACCAGTAACAACACAACTGAGGAAGTTTGCTGTCACGAAGGATTAGTTTGCTAGAAATGCAAACTTCAAGTATTTATAGACAAGGAAGTTTGGACACCAAGGAATTTACAAAACCGAAAATATTCTCAGGATATTCATTAAAGCACAAATTCGGTTTCCATAATTCCTGGAAATGCTCTGTCCATAAATAATGATCGAAATCTCTCAAAAATCTATAATTAGTAAATGCACATTACTAATTCTTATTTTCCTAAAAATGAAATTAATTACCTTAATTAAAAGATTCTTAACTTATTTATGTTTCGATCCTGGGATTCTCTTCCCTTAGGTATTAAGGAATAACTTTGAACAATAAAATAATAAACATTCATAGCACGTGTTCAAAGTATGTCGACATCTTAACTTTGTAAGTTCTCTTTCACACTTACAACCTTGAAACCCATTTGCCACACTTCCAAACAAGTTTAGAATTGGTTCATCTGACTTTCAAGAACTATAAGATTGACCAAATAACATTCAATCACAAATCATGGGTTTAATGGTTCTACCAAAACAAGTTTCGGTTCTACCTTCCATGTGAGTACTGTGCATAGTCACACTAGCTTTCCAAAATTCGGTTGACTAGGTACTAGCATCGGTTCCCCACATATATATGGTATCTAACTTATATGTGTTGCACATGTCCATAGGATCGGTTCCCCTTTCTGCTATAAACCTTGCTGCACCTCATACAAGGATCGGTTCCTCTTTGTGATGTACTGCAGCTCTTACTAGGATCGGTTCCCCTTTCCCATTTTTGGTCAGACATAAAATCACAAAACCGATCATACCATCTCAGGTGATTACTTAAGATCGGTTTCACTAATAAAAGTCATACCAATACATAAGTCAGGCCTTTGTGAATAGTTTTACCAAGAACACAACAAGTTATGAACGGTTATACAAAATCACACATATTGGATGTTCACAAGATATGTAATGAATAACAATCCCAATAACGCCTGGCGATTTCCTTTTCGATTCACAAACAAGTTTATGAACTTACTTCCTTATAACACATGTAAAACATTGTTCCCTAGGATGAAATCCTCACCTCATACCCATACATAATCACAATAACATTCAAATGATTATGACGATGTCTTATCTACAAAGTTTAATGGTTAAGCAATAAACCTCGTATTGTATTCCTTAATACTATGTCTATCTAGAGTTCAAATATGCTTCGCAGTTTTGTTTTCAATATGCACGACTTGAAAGATACGTTAGGGAATGAAACAGTTCAAGTCAAATATCACTAACCTCAAGTGGAAGGATGATTGTTGTCGTTGTAGCTCCTTGCTTCTTCACATATTCAAGTCTTCGCAATACTTGTAAAGTCTCATTATCCTAATACTTTCAAGATAACCTATACGAAGTTGACTCTAGTACATAATCAAGCGACTCTTAACATGAGTTTTGATTCACTAAAATATGACAACCAAACTTGACATACCAATGCTTGATGGGTTCAACCGAGTTATGCTCTAACAGGTATTGGGAGCTAAAATTCCCTACCTAAGTGCAATAGGCGCATTATTGTACTTAGCGCAATGTATTCGACCTGATATATCATTCTCAGTGAACTTGCTAGCTAGATACAGCTCAGCGCCTACGCAACGTTATTGGAATGGTATAAAGAATGTTTTAAGATACCAGAAAGAAACCATTGAAATGGGTTTATTCTATCCCTATGAAGAAGTAAGAAGGATCGCCAGTGGAAATACAACTCCCTACACTGAAACCCCAAACAATATTTTGGTTGGTTTTGCTGATGTTGGGTACCTCTCCGACCCACATAAAGGTCGATCACAAACTGGTTATGTGTTCACCATTGGAAACACATCGACATCTTGGACATTGACCAAGCAGACTCTTGTGACTACCTCCACGAACCACTTTGATATCATTGCCTCACACTAAGCGGTTCGTGAGTGTGTATGGTTAAGGTCTATCATTACACACATTTGAGGGACATGTGGTGTGAGATCTACCACTGATGAGCCAACTTGCATTTATGAGGATAATGCGGCTTCAATCGAACAGATGAAGCAAGGGTACATTAAGGGTGATACTACGAAACATATATCACCAAAGTTCTTTTACAATCAGTAACAACAGTCTCTTCTGAAAATTCAAGCTAGTCAAGTAAAATTTGATGAGAATGCGGTAGACCTATTTACTAAGTCATTGCCTAAATCGACTTTTGAAAAGCACGTCAAAAGTATCGGACTAAGAAAATTGTCCGAACTCCCTTTATTGCAATCAGAGGGAGATGGCGAAATCAGGGGGAGTATCTATTGATATGATGTCGACATCAGGGGAATGTCTGTTGAACTCTTTTTCCCTTCACCGAGTTTATTTTGTCCCAATGGGTTTTGTTACTCGGCTAGTTTTTTAATGAGACAACAACAACACCAGGATTATGACTCCCCGGTTGAGATTATCTTTCTCCCACAGGGTTTTTATATTTTATGATTTTCTGAAGAGAAGTGTCCAGCGTTATGAAGCAACTTTACTAGGACTCAACATGTTGAACTCTTTTTCCTTCGTCAAGGTTTTGTCCCATTGGGTTTTCCTTTCCAAGGTTTTAATGAGGCAACACATTTGAAGTTCCGCCTTTGAATCACACAAGGGAGAGTGTTATAGGGCCTATGGCCCATGGATGTGTTGTCCACTAGAATACTAGGGTTTTCCCTTTCTTGTATAAATAGAATACTATACCTATGTAATGGGGCTGCCTTTTTGGTTAATAGAAAGTTCTTCTCTCTTCCATTTTCGCACGTTCTCCTTATTACTCCAAAACAATTCAATTTTTTTATGTTTAATGTCGAGAATAAGAGTAAAAAATAAGATTTTTGTTAGAGGGAGAGCAAAAATCGTGATTGACTCATTAACATGGATGGATTTAATAAATTTGCATCAGGTGGACAAAGTTAACCTTACATTAACCCTTATATACCAGTTAAGATCGTTCTGAATTCTATTAATGCGACAAATGATGTTATTGCTATTGTAATCACAAAAGTACTTCCTCAAGTTTTTGTTGTTTTTGCTATTGTAAAAACGAGAATTTCAAGGTGATCTTTTGTTAAACCAATCAAAGATCTGTTTGTCTGTTGTATCATAAATTTTTTTCAAACCTTCTCGTTTTTATCTTTATTTTTGTTGATTTCAGTAACAGAACCAAACCTATTCAATGATCTAGTCATAAATACAAAAGAATTCAGATCAAAGAAGGATAATGAAGATAGTAATAAAATATATGATGCCACGAATCAAATCAAACATGGCAAAATGATGAAAGCAAACAAAAAGAAAATAATCTATCATCTGCACATTATTTCCAATTCATCATTTGATCACGAAATACAAACCCATCAAAAGAAGAACAACTATAACAAAAAAGAAAATAATTCATATCAAAATTGGAGAAGAAAATTTATCTAATGTAGAAAGATTGTATGGTTAGATTACGATAATTGTTAGGGGGAAAGCCACTTTTACTAAAGGGAAAGCTGACCTTGGTATTAGCTATTTGACTGCCGGTAAATATTGGGTGGATTTAAAATAAACCCTTCCCTGTCAAAAAAAATACTTTGGAGTTTATTATTCCCTATGTCACCGTTCCTACATTACCATACGCATGTCATTTAACCCTAATTTTTTAATTAACAAACCCTTGCTAACATCCAAATACTTACAAAGGTGAAGTACTAACATGGAGTAAGCTCTCGTATACGAGAGCAAATATACATCAATGTTTCTTATTATACAGTGGGCACTGTTGGAAATTTTTATGAGATTAAATTGTACATAATGACGAACGTTGTGTAATTCATTAACAAGTACATATTCGATCAAGGAGGTGTTGCGTGTATCATGCATTCTTACATATTCAGAGATTGTAATACTTTGAGTCTTCTATTTTTTTCACGAACATGTCCAATCCATGGAGTAGTTTGATGTGAATAGAATCCTATGGCTATATAGTATTAGTTTAGTTTAAAAAAGGAGTAATTCAAAAAGGATTCTGTAGCCATAGTACTACTCAATACTCAAAAAAGGAGTAGTGCTCAAGTTTTGTAGTTTTGTAGAGTTTGAATGATGATACAGCAACAGAGAGAGGACGAGGGAAGTTAACTCAAAAAAAGAAACAAATCGACAAGGGAAGGCTTATTACGAAAGCCAACCAATTTTAACATAAAGTCAAGTATCGTAGACCGGGTCAGCTTTCCCTCTAGTAAAAGTGGTTTTTCCCTTATTAATTATCTAGATTACAAGTCCAGAGTATTAGGTTGAAGGGTAATTTCGTCTGACTCACATAAATATATTAAATCAGTCCTAGTTAGTGAGTCGATTACGTTTTTTTCTCTCCTCAGATCCGTTTTTGCTCTCCCTCTAACAAAAATCAAAGATAAATGCTGCCTTGAGCCGCTTTCATGTCCATCACGAAAAAAATCCATACATAGCACGAAAAAACATACTTGATCAACAAGATTAAAGATGTGTCCATACAAAATTTGCAAATAGTGGTTTGAAACATGGAAAATAGACGCTGGCGGTCCCGGAATTACCTAGTAGATTTCAAAGAAAGGGATTTTTCATTAAACAAGAACAGACATAAAGAGTGATGTTTTATACAGACAAGACAGCCTGTAATGATCAGACAGGACCAATGACAAGATGACACATCATTGATAATACACCAATAGAAACTTTACACATCACAAGGACCAATGACAAGATGACACATCATTCGGGCAAAATAAATAATACACGAAAAGAATAACAATAGAAACTTTGGAAAGAAACACATTTCACAAGGTTAAAACAACTTTGGATACGGAAGCAACTAGTGACACAACACATAACCCACCGGATGCATTACGTTTTGTGAATTAGGTTGTGTTAGAGGTTAAGAAATACGATAAAAATAATAGAGACAATCGACAAGAAAAAATCAACTTAAAATAAACTTGTAAAAGAATTAAAGTTTCATAAACCGGGACTTTGAAATCATACCTTAATCGGTAAAATTTAGCTACACATGAATTTACTAAAACCCATGAAAAATATATAGAAGAAGAAAATACTAGCCTCATTTCTCTTCTTTTTTCTCTCTATTTGTCTCCTGAAGTTGATATATTTTTCTTTTGGTTTAGGGAGCTATTTATAGGCTTCCAATACCCCAGGAGATCCACAAAACTCGTGAAGATAGAGATGCAAAGTCGGTTGAGTCTATCTTTGCTGATAATTGAGTGTAGCGCGTTGTATTCTAATAACGTGCATACGGCTCATGAAATGGAGAAATCAATGGCAAAGAACTCGCCGTTCTTCCTTCCATGTTCTTGTTCGAGCTCTCTTCTCTAACGCCATCATCATAGCTCCATTCTTGAGTTACGCTTGTCCTTCAAACTCGTAACTCGACCTCTCCATTGCTGCCAAGAAAAACAAATCGTCGAGCACGTGCAATCACATCCAAATCACTTCTTCTTCCTCGAGCTCTTTTAATCAGGATTTTGATCCAGTTTCTCGGTGAAAACTTCGAAAGACAACCCATGTTTTGTTTCGCCTTCAATTACCCAATGATGTCTATAAGGAAATACCTTCTTAAAATCCATCAAAATCATGATCATCGTGATGATCAAGTTCCAAGACCTTTAGTGAAGATGTATGCTAACTTAACGGTCGGTGAGGATGCCAATAAACTTCTCAGAAATGTATGAAATCTTCAATGAGTTTGATTGAACTAATTCCCTTATGAAGTGATAATCGATGACAAGGTGTTTCATTCGACCGTGCATAAGAGGATTAAAAGCAAGTGATATGGAGCTTTTATTGTCACATAACAACTGTGGAGATGCAGGAAGAAATATATGTAAATCTCTAAGTAGATGACATACCCAAAGAACTTCAGCAGCAGTGGATGCTAAGCATTTGTATTCAACCTCTGTGGAGCTTCTAGATACAGTATGCTGCTTTTTGGCAGACCATGAAATGGGATTGTTACCAAAAAATAAACATAAACCACTTGTTGATCTTCTAGTGTCTGGATCTCCTCCCCAATCAACATCACAATAACCAGATATAGCAGAAAGACCCTTTGTAAATAGAATCCATGGCCAAGAGTACCTTTTATGTATCTTAGTATACGTTTAGCTGCAGAGAGATGTAATGTTGTTGGAGAGTGCATAAATTGACATACCTAATTTACATCATAAGTAATCTCAGGTCTTGACCATGTTAGATACTGAAGAGCTCCAACAATTGATTTGTACTCTGTTGGATTTTAAAGAGGCTCACCATTTGTAGCACTTAGCTTTGCACCAGGAGGACAAGGAGAACTACATGGTTTTGAGCCAACCACATTACATTTTTGAAGTAAGTCCAGGATGTATTTAGTGTGATGTAAAAATAAACCAGCTTTGTTTCTTTTAACTTCTATACCTAAGAAGTAGTTGAGAGAGCCTAAATCCTTCACTGGAAAATAATTGTTGAAAAAAGAAATAACCTCATCACAGTAAGAAGAAGAATTCCCTGTAGTAAGTATATCATCCACATAAACCAAAATAATAGTAATCATGGAGCCAACTTTTTGTACAAACAGAGAAGAATCAGCTAATGAAGGTTTGAAGTTTAACTGAACCAAAACTTCATGTAATTTCTCATACCAAGCCCTAGGGGCTTGTTTAAGTCCATACAAAGATTTGTGTAACTTACACACATAATCTGGATGATGTTTATCCACAAATCTAGGTGGTTGAACCATGTAAACCTCTTCTTGTAAGTCTACATGTAGAAATGCATTACTTACATCAATTTGTTTGATATTCCAATCAAAATTTACTGCTAATGAAATAAATGTTCTAATGGTTGTGGGTTTTACAACTGGGCTAAATGTTTCAGTAAAGTCAAGACCTTCCTGTTGATGATAACCCTTAGCCACTAGTCTAGCCTTGTACTTGTCAATGGATCCATCAGGTTTGTACTTTAATCTAAATACCCATTTACATCCAACTACATTTTTAGAGGGATGTGGTGGTACTTTGGTCCAAGTGTTTGCATCTTGTAAAGCTTGATGTTCTACAACCATTGAGTTTTTCCATTTAGGATGCTTATTTGCTTGAGTAAAGCATGTAGGAACTGGTGGTGTAATATTTGCTAATAATGCTGTAGGAAGAGCATGTTTAGTTGCAAAGAAAGTTTTAGGCTTAAAGATTCCATGCATACCTCTTGTGGTCATAAAATGAGTAGAAGTCACTGCAGAAGCATTATCTGTAGAAAGAGTAGATGATCTAGTAGAAATAGTATCTTCAGACTGTGTAGGAGTTGGAGCAGCAAATGTATAAGCAGTATTATGCATAAAAAAAAGAAACATCAACATCAGAAGTAGCCACAACAGTATCAGGTAAAGCAGGTAAGCATGACTTGTAAGGTGAGTTAGCTAACAGAGGATAACAATTCTCATTGAATACTACATGTCTAGAAATGTAGACTCTCCATGTTTTGTAGTCTAAGCACCTATAGCCTTTGTGATTTGCACTGTAGCCCCAAAAGACAAAAGAAATGCTCCTTGGTTGCAATTTATTTGTTGTACAAGGCTTTAACCATGAAAAACACAAACATCTAAAGCTTTTTAAGAAATGATAATTTGGAGATTTTTGAAGCAATACCTGATAAGGAGATGAAGAATCGATTAGCTTTGCAGGTAACCTGTTAATTATGTAATTTGCAGTCTATAGAGCATCCACCCAGTAGTGATTAGACAATCCAGATTGAATCAAAAAAGCTCTAGTAATATCCAACAAATGCTTGTGTTTAGATTCAGCCACTCCATTTTGTTATGGAGTATGGGGGCAAGTAAGTTCATGACTAATTCCAGCAGTATTAAGAAAGGTTCCTAATGCATTATTAACAAACTCTCCTCCACCATCTGTCCTTATAATAAAAAAATGTGTAGATAAGAGATTCTCAGCAAATGACTTGAAATATTTGAAGATAACTTTGAAATCATTCTTGCATTTAAGTGGATACACCCAACAATACCTTGAAAAATCATCTACTATGTTTACATAGTATTTGTATCCCATTACAGAATTAACTAGAGCACGGCCCAAACATCCATATGAAGAAGCTGTAAAGGATAACAAGAGATATAAAAAGACATAGAAAAGGGCTTTTTATGACTTCTAGCTAATTGACATTCACTGCTGAACATGGATTTATTTGCTACATTGTGTAATTCCAATGATTTACAAACTTTTGACATAGATTCAAATGAGGGATGGGCAAGTCTTCTGTGCCAAGTTTTAGTTGAAGTGTTGGTAGTTGAAAAAGCTGAAGTAGATGGCTGAAGATGTTTAGATTTGGTGCAGCATAGTGGATATAAACCATTCTCAGTTGGACCTTGAAATATAGTCTTCCACAATTTGAGATCCTTAATAGAATATCCATTGGAATCAAATGTAAGAGAACATGTGTTATCACTAGCAAATTTGTGCACAAATATCAAATTGCTAGAAGTTTTTGGAACATGAATTATATTTTGTAAGTTAAAATTATGATTTGGCACATTAATATTTGAATTCCCACAATGAGATATGAACATACCTTCTCCTGAAGCAGTATTAATCTTGTCAGGTCCAGAATAAGGTACAGAACTGTGAAGATTGTTCATATTAGATGTCAAATGATTAGTTGCACCAGTATCAATGTACCAGGGACTTTCACCAAGAAGACCAGCACCATTTGAGCCAGAAGCCATCATTGTTGAGAAGTTTTGAGGAGCAGAATTCCCTTGATAAGCAAAATTATCTCTATGACAACATTCAACAGCAGAATGTCCATATTTTCCACAAATTTGACGTGTAGGACGTTCAACTTCCATTCTTGGATAAGAGTTATACCCAGAAAAACTTGAATTTCCACTTGAATTCCCATTAGAACCAGAGAAATTAGAATTCCCATTAAAGAATTGAAAACGACACCACCTCTGCCTTAATTAAATCCTCTACCTCTACCTCTAAAATTGTTAGTTCTACCACCACGAGAGTTGTTATTGTTGTTGGAGTGTGAATTAGAGGCAGAAGTACTAGCAAGAAAAGCTTTTGAATTGACTTCAGACATTAAAGATTGTTTTGATTATGAGATAATGATCTCTTCACTGAGTAAAAGATTATGAAGGTTTCTAAAAGAAACAGGTGGATCTCTAATCCGAATAGAAGTACAGAAAGAAGAATACTCAGATGGTAACCCTCGAAGAACAGAAACACGTAATTCACTATCACTAATAGTAGATCCACAGGCAACAAGAGAATCTCGAATTTTGCTGATTTCTGAGATATAGGTAGTAACAGAAGACGTACCTAATTTGAGATTTTGAAGTTTTGTTCTCAATTGAACATCATGAGTTGAAGATGATGAACCAAATCTTTCTTTCAGAGTATCCCAATGATCTTTAGAAGTTGTAGATCCAGCAACATAAGAAATAACAGATGGAGAAATCGAATTATTTAGAAGTAAGAGAATTGTTGTATCAATGTCTTGCCATGTTGTGTAGAGAGGATTAACAGTTTGAGTGAATCTGGTAGCCATGGACACAAATTCATCAGGACAGGGAGTTTCTCCTGTGACATATCCACAGTGACGGAGCCAGACTTTTTCCCAAGTGGGAGCAAATTCATATCGTAAAAATCTGTATATACTAGCTGATATGCGGCCGAAGGCGGCCCGATTTTTTTTGACATTTTTATTGACTTTTTAATATTAACTAAGTGAAAATCAAATTATAAAATATTTTAGTTAAATTAAATTTAGTAATTTAGATCGATTTTTTTGTTTTTACTCGTATATTTGATATATTTTTATTAATTTTACATGAGTTTTATGAGTTTGACCCCATTAAAAATAAAATTTTAATTTTATAAAGCATATTTGCCCCCACAAGATATGTAAATCACAAAAATTATAAGCCTAAATTTGTGGGATTTCAGAATCAAGTGGGGTCGGCGGACCCCATTTGTCCCTACATCCCTCCGTCCCTGCATATCCAAGAACATGAAATTTTCGCAACACAGGAATGATTAGAGTCTTCCATGTTAACCAATTTTCTTCTTGAAGTTTAATGGGTATGATGTTTGATAGTGTATGAAGAGGAATTGATGAAATAGAAGTAGCAGAAGAAAAATCTTGAGTTCTTGACATTATGAAGATGAAGTTTCAGAGAAAAAGAATGAAGAAATTGAACATGATCGAGATGGACTGAAAACCCTAATTGGTGTCTGATACCATAGTAGATTTCAAAGAAAGGGATTTTTCATTAAACAAGAACAGACATACAGAGTGATGTTTTATACAGACAGGACAGTGATCAGACATGACCAATGACAAGATGACACATCATTCAGATAATACACCAATAGAAACTTTATACATCCCAAGGTTAAAACAACCTGTAAGACAGGGACACAACACATGAGGTGTAACTGAAGTGTTAGAAAGAAATACTTTCTACTATTACCTAGCGGCTAACAAATGACGGATACTGTCCAGCGATAACCCGAGGCTACTGTTCTGGTTCTGAAGTTTAAACCAATTCTAGGTGAGGTAATATACGTTAGGTGCGTGATGATTACGCACGCTGTAACATTTCTCTTTGTGCCCAAGTAAATATCCCAATCCTACCTGGCTACTACTAGAAGTTTCTAGTTCTAATTTTTGCTTTCTACAAAAGCCCGCGAAATTTGGTTTTAAACTTTTAGTTTCCCACGGGTCTCATCTTAAGTTTCCTGTTTTGCCCTAATTTCTCAGAGCTGGAGTTTCATCGTTTTTAGTCTCTATAAGTCCAAGATACTTGGATCCCAAAGCTACAGTTCTTGATAAATTTCTTTTTAAGCATAACGATTTTGAAAACCTCTTTAATCTCAGGTACCCATTTCTTCCCCGATTTGTTTCCTTTACACCTTTTGAATGCAATAAAATAGGGTTTCTGTTTTCCTTTTAGAGGGTTTTATTGTTTTTGTTTCAAGAAAATCCAAGAAACCCCAAGATAATTAGTAATTATAATACCTTTAATGGGTCTTTGTAAAAATTGGGGGTAATTGAAGTTTATTAGGTTTTGATCTGTCCTGATCTTAAAAGGTAATTCCCGATGTAATAACCATTTTGTCTGAGTTTTTGTGTTGTGTTTACAGAGGCCTGAATAAGAAACTGGGTTCACAATGAAACCTGAAGAGCTTGAACGGTGGAGGAAATACTTCGCTAGTGCTAAGGGTTCTGACATATTTGATATATTGAACTATGGAATTATTGTGGCTGCTATAGATTGCCCTATGGAGTTCAGAATTCGAAGGGATCAAATTGCCGAAACATTATATTCATGTGGATCAATGAAAAAATGTTGTTTTCTATCTGAAGGAGATGCTAATTGCGAGTATAAGTCTGGTTCCAATACTACTGTTGCTTGTGTAGAAGAAAATAAGGATGATTGTAGAGTGAAAAGTGAGAGTATTGATCATGAATGTGATGAGAAGGAGATGAATAGAAACGACCCCTTTTGTGAGAGTCAAACTGTTGAGGAAGTTTTAAAGATCAAAGAAGTTCTCTTAGACAGTCAAAATAAGGTATACCTCTTCACTTGCCCTATTCTAGCTTCAATAAGGTTTTCTAGACACTACCAGTTTATGGGTTTGGTATGATTAGTGTGAAGGGTTTCCTAGGTAGAGTGTAGATTCTATATTAAGGTCAATATGATGTACATATCCTGTTATTATATTGATCTCCCGGGTGTATTTCGAAATGATTTAACATAACATCATTCTCTTTTCAATTTTAAGATGTTATACAAAATTTAGTAAATTCTTTGAACCCATTTCCAAGTATCTTAACTTGAATCAGAATCCAATGGGTGTTATTCTTTTGTGCAGTCTGAGGAGGAATTGTTGGAGGCTATGAGAAGGCTTCAAATGATGATTATCTCTATGGATACGCTGAAGGTTCGACTACAAAGATTTTTTGTTATCATTACTGTGCCCTTTTGTGAATCTCTGTTAACTTTTTTCCTTTTCATCATACTTGCTATATTAGATGTCATGTTGAGTTTATGCTGCCTATTGTTGGAGATCCCTCTGTTTTCATTATTGAAAAAGGTCGTGTCAAATACTACTTACCCCACATGTGGCAGCATGTTTGATACAACTCAGCATCCCTGGTTGTGTTGAGTTGATGGTGCTGAGGAGATTGGCGGGCTACTTCTCATCAATTTGATTTTCTCTTCAGGTAACTGCGATTGGAAAGGCTGTCAATGGCGTCCGAAAGCACTCGTCAAAGCAGATCTCTCGTCTTGCCCGAACTCTTATCGAGTATGACATTGATAACTGGTTGTTCTAAAGCGTTTCATTACTTGACTGTTTACATGGTGACTAAATTGCTATATTTTTCTTCCCTAATGGGAGCCTCTATTGTATTTTTGTGTGTGAGATAGGCATCTTTTTAAGCAAAGCAACAATATATGATACCATAGTTGAGGTCCGGTATATGTATACCTTAATTTAGTGAGATTATCTTACAGTTGGAACTATTTTACATTGAATTGCAGAGGGTGGAAGCTAATGGTGGATATGTGGATGAGTGCTAACGGTGAAGCTACTGCTGGTACCAAATTTTTCTATTGTTATCCAAGTTGTGTATGGCCTTTCTTTCTTTTCTATTTTAGGTTCATTCTAAGACCCCATTGTTTTCATGAATGTAGCTGGAAAAATTTCATTAGGTTCCGGGAATACCTCGGCTGTGGATGAAGGAAAGGACCCTTCACCTCCTCCTAAGGAAAAAGCTACCGGTGATGGAAGTGAGTCGATCTATAAAAGCGTTGCACTTATACGAGTTTGTTTGTTTGTTTGTTTCCTATCGAATACACTCTCCCTTGAAATCATTTTCTTGGTTGATGTTATTGTTGCAGATCTCCGAAATCGACCTAATGGGGTTTGGCACAAGTGTATTCCTACAATTCAAAGGAAACATACTCCAAATAGCAAGCCACTACAACCTCATCAGGCTAAGGTCTTCACAACCGAGAAGAATGAACCCAAAGTGGCAAGAAAAGAAACTGAGACCAGGATGATGACTAAAACCCCAAGTGATGGAACTAAGTTGTGTAATAACTTAAGTTCAGTTGAACATCATCAAAAGCTTTCTTTGAGTGGTCAAACAAATGTAAGTATCACATGTACGATTTAGCTATCCGAACCTTTTAATACGTCTGATGTTCGATTTAGCCCTGCATTGAGAGTTAGAAATAAAAAAGTGGAGCAACAAATATCTTAAACCGTGCTCTTTGAGTTCCAGGATGTGGATGAAATCTCAGTTCAAATGAAACTTGAAGCTAGCAGGAAAAGGCTTCACGATGGGTACCAACAAGCAGAGAATGGTCCGTCCTTTTTCATTTGACTCCTACAGTTTTAAATTAGCTTTCATTGAACAGTATACTTAGATGCCTTGTTCATTGTTTGTACAGCCAAGAAGCAAAGAACGATAAAGGTTATGGACTTCAAAGACATCCAGTTGAAGAGCCCTGGTAGTGGCAAACTCAGCCATATTAAACTTAAGAAGCAGAACCTATTGCAATTGCTCAGGCTAAAGCGATAAATGCTTGGACATCACAAAGCATGCATACAGGAATCCTACTAAACCTTTTGTATTTTGAAGTCATTGATGGAAGAACATCAAAACATGTTTGTAACTGCAAATGACAGCCACCTTCATCCATAGATTTCCATGACTGTTAAACAAGAAACTACTGAAGGAGAAAATGATTGTATATTCTGAGCCACCACCTAATTTCATAAATCATAATGTACAGATAAAATATTTGGAAGATAAAGTGTAGTTTGACATATATATTCCGTACAATAGATTTTTCTGATTCTTGCTATTGTTCATGTGTGTTCATTATAAAATGTCGTAAACCTACTGGTGGCAATGTGGTGTCTAAAATAAAAGTATGTTAGTTGAACTAGCCAGAACTTGTCAGAGGTATCACTTCTGCAGGCATGTGAGAGACTTGTTTATGTGGACTGGACAATGCAGATCACCTTTTACCCACCTCTTAAGTCTGGATAGAGCTTTCCATACAGCGTACAACTTATGTTCAACATGCCGATACAGCAATGAGAATTACATACAAGTTTACCATCCCAATCTGTCCCCCTTCCACCCTGAGAGTCTTTTTGTTTCCATTTGATTAGTGTTTGACATGACAATATTTGTTCTTTAAAAAGTTAACTAAATTCATCTGGGCAGTAATCAATACAGCGGTAAAAACACTAAGCATCGTATTTTAACGGAAGATATAACTCGGCGGCGGACAACATAGCTAAGGAAGCTCGAGCAAAGAACATTCGGAATCTCTCTACCAAAATTCAGATAAGGACTTCGCAATCTAGTGTGAAGACCAATATTTTTGAAAAAAAAGATATTATAAATCTTATGTACTTTGTTGTTTGATTAATATATTACTTTTTGCATCAAAAAAAAAATTGTTATGTCAACCAAAGTACACTGAAATTTATCAAACACAATACTCTGACAAACAATCGGCACCTTTATTACTCAAATTATTCAACATCCAAACATACTAGTATTTTTTAGGATTAGCAGCAAACACTAAA
This sequence comes from Papaver armeniacum, assembly GCA_023531295.1. Lineage (NCBI taxonomy): Eukaryota > Viridiplantae > Streptophyta > Magnoliopsida > Ranunculales > Papaveraceae > Papaver > Papaver armeniacum. The sequence continues at coordinate 20,086 of JAJJWW010005562.1, forward strand.
CTTGGCAAAAGCATCTTTCAAATAACCAAGTGAAATCATCTAACGCCAGAAGGCTCAAACTCGTCCTTGGATCTTGAAGATCATAATGAGAATTCAGACTTGATCTATGGTACACGGTTCAACACCGACAGAAGCAACAACAACAAAAAGGAACTCTTTGATTTTCTTATTTGATCGGTAAAGAAAAAATATACTATTGTCCGACTAAGGAATATACAGCGGGCCAATTGGCCATAACATCAGCAAAAGAGATGTTTTTAAAGACGAGACCAAATGAATATCTGGTACTTCGCGTTATTCACAACAGCAACAACACTAGTTTCCTAGTTCAGCTCTGAAGTTTATTTCACATTGAATGCACCAAACGATTGCCACAGGGGTCATACACCAGAATTTCGACTGCACCTTAAGTTTTGAATATGCTGCCAACTTTGCAGCATTGAACACATCTTCTGGCATTGTGAATCGTCATTTTGGTTTATCTTTAAAGTGAGACCATACTTCTGCAGCGAAAGAGGAATTACTTAATGTTTACTGGTCTGAAGTTTCCTATCATTTTACTGTTACAGTAGCAATGCATACTGAACATAATTATTAACAACAAATACATAAAGATAAATAGAGAATATTCAAACCATACCTATCCTTCGACTGTAGCATAGAGGAAAAATATTATGACTAGCCCTGTTCCATAGCTGAGAATAATTCTGGATACCTAAATTTGGGAAGAGAAGAAAATTGGTGTTTCTCCTCTATAGGAAGTAGCCGTCCCAAATGTAAGCTGTTCACTATCCAGCTTACTGGCTGCAATAATAAGTGATGATGGACATCAGATACAGAAATGGAATAGTCACAAATCACAACATGAAAGGTCTTAGGCTGCATTAGGCTGGTGATCTGAGTCCAATGCTTACTAATAACATGACGTATATGCTTGGATAAGCCTGACAAACTATCTCTAAATATATAAAACTTACAGCACAATCCAGCTAAAGGTCCAACATAAACCACTTTCAAGTGATTCACCGTAACTTATCGGTTCTCAAAGTTAAGTTTTCAGGTTTTGAAAACGCACATTCTTTACATTTTGGATCTTAAAAACTGTTTAGAAGAACCCAGATATTCGAATCGTATCCTAGTTATAGAAAGTTCATTTTCAAATCCCCAGCCATAGTAATTCAGAAGTAAGAACCAAAAACAACACTAACCATCATTTGTAACCTTCGTTCAGAGGCACATTTTCTCAAGTGACGTGACGTCCTACTGTCATCTTCAGCAACAATGGCTCCCAGCGAAATACTTTCAGTCTCTAAGCTTTGGATCAACCACTGAAGAGTTTTAAACAACTGACCACCTCCATGCTGGAAACATTTAATCACGCTTTTAACATGAAACATAAATTGTGAACAGATACTTCTGCTTCCTTCAAAATGCATGAGAAGAAGTATCAGAAAGATAGAGCTTACCTTAACAACCTTAGCAAATTTGTCACAAAATCCGGGTCTGCCGTGGAGCATTATTCCTACCCCGTCAAAAATTCCGGCCTTATTATTGCAACAGACTGGCCATCCTATGCTAGCGAACTTAGACCCGTATTGATTGGAAAAAATCATGTATCTGCCAAGGGAAATGATCAATCTGGAGGAAGGAGTTTAAGAAAATAATAATGAAGTTCTAAAGTTTGGACAGCTTTACTGCTGCCTTATATGATAATCCACTTTAATCATGGAGCAAAGTCTCCAGCACTAACACAAATAATAACATGCAATAAAAGTAGAGTATCAAACTTACTTCTGTGGTGGTAATACTGAACCTGATGCCACTGAATCAGTGAGCCAGTTAACTTTGAGCAAAAAGGCATTGATCGCACAACCATACAAGAATTTAGTTGTTCGTGACTGCACCAAAAAATACAAGAGAACATAAGTTTACGAAGAATACTCAAGCTGCTGTACATCATCAATTTTAGCTTCTATTTCTTTTTTCTGCTTCTGGAAGGGTCAATTATAGCTTTACTACGTACTATGATTGACATCATTAAGAAGCTCCAGTTTATAAACCATTGCTACTTGCTACCTGATAACAACCTAAGCATCACAAACCCATATATTGTTTTAGTCAGTCTTTACATACACCAACCTTTCTCGAACTGATCACAATAGGAAGTGGCCGGTGTTTGCACTTGGATCCTTTCATTCTTCTTGAAGGTGAAGGAACTTCAGATAGAAAGAAACCTCCATGTTTACTAATCAGCTGACCAAGTTTTGTTTGTCTCTGACTTGTAAAACCTGTCAGCAAGAATTCTAATCCCTGAAAAATCATTTTCGTCTTATCCTTGATTTTCCATGAACTCAGATAAGCATCTACTTCTTCGCATCTTATGTCTGATAGGAGACCAGAACCTTTTGATCTTTTGCGAGTCCTGGTTATTCTTGAGCCTAAACATATACACGGAATAAGTAACTGAGATACTTCGAACTCCTGCCAAAAAGTTGAACAAGAAATCCTAGCTGTTCTAATCTATTTAAACAAAGGCTAGAAGTCTAAATCATAAGTGGCCTGTTATACTTACGCATTTCGTGTGCAGATTTGCTCTCCTCCAAAATGATTTCAGCTTCTGAAAATCGAACTTTCTTCTTCTTCCGGCCGAGGTTTTCACAACCATTCAAATTTTTGAATTCCATCAGTTCTGCTCTTGCAGTACTTTCTACATTCATAACTTCGGTGTTATTTGAAAATTTCTGACCTTTAGATTCCAGGCATAAGAAAGTTGGCTCTGCAATAGCTGGCCTATCGTGATCCTTGTCATAGTATTCACAAGCAGAGGCCTCTGTGAATAAAATTTTGGTCGAATCCTTTATATGTGATGGTTTGAAGCAATCAGCAATTTCCTCGGAGTTGGCAGCAAGAGAAAGCCCCAGAGTGCTATAATTCTTCAGATAGCTCAACCGTCTGTGACATGTAACCATAGAACCTTCACCATTAGTATTGAGAAACACATCTTCCCCATGGGGAAATCTGCAGGGTAACCCTCTGGTACTTTGAAGTGACCTCTCCCAACCTAATTGGGTACTTTGAAGTGACCTCTCCCAACCTAATTGGGTATACCAGCTCTCTCCAGCTCCATTTTCCGTAATTTTCTGATTGGTAGTGATGACATCGGTATTAGTATAAGAAATACTGCATGGCACAATGGAACAAAGAGGATCTGCCAAAGAATTACTTGAGCAGATATTTTGGGAAACTTCTATCCTCTCGCTATTGGTTGAGCGGCTTGTGCCACAAAAACCATCATAGGCAACGCTTGGCAAGGACGCCATTTGAGACAGAAATCCTGGCATTGCAACTGAGTTTTCATCTTGAATCACATCTGCAGATTCCGAGAAAAAACTAGTCTCCCCAATGAAATACTTTGGTACGGCTTTAATAGTATTCATGTCCACATCCACGATAGCTGCAACATCCTTGGAGAGTAAAGGAAATGGAAATTAATGGAGCTCAATCAACTAAGAAAATATAGCCAGTAATCCCCAACAAGAGAAGTAAATAATAAAATAAACATATTTCCTAACCTCGGGTTCTTCCAAAGTACTTCGATTTTTGTGGATTAACTGATGAAAATGAGTATTCAGATCTAAACATGGATCAGTCCAAAGCATATGTTGTGGTGCATAACCAGGAGAACACTTCGACAAATTTGAACCCATCGCTAAAGCATCTTCAAACTTATTTTCACTGCAAATATCATTACAATCAAACAGTTGAGGCTTAGCATCAACATTCTGAGTTTCACCATCACATCCATATTGATTTTCCACATGCGGTGTCTCAAGTACAAGATAAATATTTTGCACTGAGCTGCATTCGTTCTTTTTAACTGAACTGGAGCAGCACATAGTGTCAAGTTGTGCAGCAGACAACCCTACATCATCAAAAGCGTCTGCCATATCATCTTCATCCAAGTCAGATAACAAATCAGTTTCACTTTCACCGACCTCCATGGCAACGAAATCAGAAATGCTGTCTAACCCATCTGAGCAAACGCTATTCCTTGCTTGCTTCACACGAAGCGCAATATCAACTACAGAGGCAAAAGGAAATGAAGCAGAGCCCCCCTTTACTATTTCGGATATGACCAGTGCTTCCGATGCTGCAATAGAGAGCTCAATTGTATCTTTATTCATATCAGCATCATTTTGCTCTTGATTTTTCTTCTTATCAATCTTATTACCTCTGATGAGATATCGGGTCCTATTACTAAACATTCTTGACTTGGTTGCAAGGGTTGCAATCACCCCACCTTTCTTATTCTCCATTTTGCATTGCCAGCTCTAGCCTTTGGACTAGACGAAATTTCAACTTCTGGTTGTATAGACAGAACTCTTTCAAAACCTTTCTAAACTACTAAACTTCTGGTTTAGTAGAAAATATTGGTTTCATCTTGCACTAAACTACCAGACAGAACTCTTCTGGTTTTATCCACCTTACTAAACTACTCCGGATCTGTCTGACGTCTCATCGCACAAAAATCTACAAGTTCCAACTGTTAAAGGGAAATGTACATACAAGATTAATTGTATAAATCCCAAACATTAGATGTACAGTCAGCGCTAACAAACGAACAAAGATTAAGAACGAGACATGCCTAATCGAAATGCATTGCATCTAAGATTATTATAGTAAGCAAAAATATTCAAAATCAAGAAAAGAAATAATAATTATTGAAGGTTACAACTCACGAATCTATCATGTTATGTTTTGCAAAACTGTTAAAAGAAGCATTATAGATGAATTATTTAGGGGGGTTTCGAACAAAAATAAGAGAAGAGAAATTTATTTGCAACAGCAAAGAACAAAAAGATAAGAAGAACAACTTACAAATGAGATTTCTTTATCGGATCGATGATAAATCTAAGCTCCAACCTTGTATAGAAATGTTGCGAGCTCTTAAAATCTCATGGCGAATTAACTAGGGTTTAAGATTAGCGAATTTTTTTGGCGCGAAAGGAAAGTAGGAGACGAGGTTTTTCCAAGGTGGGCTGGCTCCACCAAATTACGGAAATACCCTTGATACGTGAAATGAGCCGCCAGATTGGAGTGTTTTTTTCTTTTCTTTTTGCTACAAAAAAAAACAACAAAGAACAAAGAAATAAAATAATTTTTAATTAAATAAGTCTATAACAAAAGCCTTTTTTCTTTTCTTTTTGCTACAAAGAAAAACAACAAAGAACATAACTATAAGTCTATAAGTAAAAACAACGAAAATTGGGTCAATTGTCCAAATATTTTTAAAACATGGTTATACTGGACGAGTAAAAATTAGTATGAGTGAAATGGACACCAAAAAAATAGCAAGAATGAAACTGGATTTATCCTAGCTTAAACTTAAAAAATAGCGAGGATGAAACTGGATGCATCCTGATGTAAATTTAAAATAAGAAAAAAAAATTTCAAATGGGTAGGATGAAACTGTTTACATCCCGCCTATTTTTACATTCTCGTCCATTTAAACAATATCAAATTTTACATGTCTTTTTCACCCAGGAATTATTGATTTTGGTCTATTTAACCAATTTTGTGTAAAAACAATGTCGTGGCCGAAATACGAGAGTGGGGTTTGGAGGAGAACGACCACATATTGTAACCCTGACTTAAAACATATTTAGCTGGAATATGGGCAGCGACGTTCCCATCTCTTTTGTTGTAGATGAACTTGACCTCATAAACTCTTTTTGTATTAGCTCTAATTTGGAATATTAACTTACGTAACCTTCATTGGATGTGAATATTTTCCTCAGTCGGCATCTTGACCAACTTCTCACCATCACTCTCTATTATAACTCTTTGCATCCTATTGACAACAACAAAGTCAGTAGTCAGCGAGACAACCATTTCAGCTTTAATGGGACTCGGCACCTCATGAGAATTAGTACCACAACCTTTAAACTTAGCGCCACAGTCTCTAGCCACTACTACCTAACCTGACTTAAAGTTATCAAAAACTGCATCCACACTCAACTTGATCCAATTGATTTCCAGATGGTTTCCATATAGCTGCCATTTTCCTCGGGTCAATAGAATGGGTTTGTATTTCTTCTTCCAAAAGAACTGGTGCAGAGTAGTTGAACCAGAAAACGGCTTCCTTGATGATGCCATGGATTGGACGAATTCTGCAGTTAAAAACTTTATAATTTATGTTATTCCAGAGAGCCCACATCACACAACTACCCATTTGAATGACCTCATAATTTCCCTTTTCGGCAGGCCATTCAGTAATAATTTGTTTGCAGCTCCCGTCCCTATATATTTCAGTTCTGCAGCCAAGGGGAGATCCAAAAAAAGTGTTCGCAGCCACTGGGCAATGAAAGAAAATGTGTTTTGTATCTTCAATAGCTGCACTGCACAACCTGCACTCTTGATTTATACCTGTAATATGTTTTCCGAGGTTCTTGACCTTCATGCACTACTGTTGATGGTGGTTTTTAGTTCAAGGGCTAAAATCATAAACCCTATATTTAAAACGCTGTCATCCTTCAAAGGAACAGAAGCCATTTAAAAGCAATGAGTGCTTAAGCCTCCTCGCTCACATATGTATTGAGCAATTCAATATATCTGTATATATGAAATTTACTCAGAATGGTGCGTGCAACAACAATCCCATAATATTATGTGAATTTTTTTATCTTCCACCGGCATTATTCACTAATGCATTGCCTGCCTAGTATTTTCCTATGCAATGTTCCCAGCCGAACTCTCAATATTGGCATGACATGAAGATTAATGTTCGCTCGCAGCAGAGTAACATGAATCTTCCGAAGTGTCAGTATTGAGACCTGCATGAAAACACTCACGTAGGCCACACCACTCTCTATAAAGATATCAGCGTGTTTACACACTTTTTAATTAAAATTTAGCGCGGTCGAACGCGTTTAAATTCCTTAAGGAAAATCTAGATTGTCCATATCAGTCTTAAAAAACGATCACGATTTGGCCACACAATTCAACATGCCTAGCCTACTCCTAGCGGAACTAGGTGATCATCATGATGACCACCGACGGGCCCACTAACATCCTGACCGAACGGATTCCATCAAGTACACCCACAAGCACTTCGAACGTTAACCCTAAACGAGCTAAGACCGGCAAAAACGGTCTCAAATACATCATGACCGTCCAACTTAGCCAGCCTAGTTGGATGGCTGAGATCTTCCTTGGAATGATCAAAGAGGCGCCAGCATTCCCATTGGCGTCCCAACTTCTCCCTTGGTCGATCGACCTGCCCGCGGCAAGTCCAGAGGGCGTCAGACCGTTTGCCCAAACTAGGGCGAACGCGCTATTCCAAAGCCCTAATTTGGGTTGCGAAAACATACAACTATCGCAAATCATCACATCCATCCAACTTAGCCAGCCAAGTTGGACGGCCTAGATCGTATCCCGCACGATTAAGAGATGCCAATGCGTTCACCGCCGGCCCAATTTCATTCCTGATCGATCGACTTGCTCATGGGAAGTCAATGACGCATCAAACTGTTCGATCGAACTAGGGTGGGCGCGGCTGTTTTAAAACCCTAATTTATATTTGCGGCAGTATGCTACTATCGCAAATCGATCATGACCACCCATCTTCGCCAGCCGGATCGAGTGGCTTAGATCTAATTTTAGATGGCCCAGGAGATGTCAGCGTGCTCACAAGTGGCCCGTCTTTGCACATGGTCGATCGGCCTGTTCAAATCAGCGCCCAGCGCTTTGATTCGATGAGCCAAACTAGGGTTTGCCGCACGGCTTCCAAACTTTAAATCAACGACAGCAAGAAGCTGTCGCAAAACCATCTCGTCCGTCCAACTTCGCTAGCTTGGTCGTACATCTTAGATCGGATACTAGATGATCGATGGGGTTCCGCTATGATCACCGGCCATCCCCCTCCCATAAGGAGTGTTCGACCGAGCTACAGCTCGCCCGTGCAATCCCAAACGATCGCCCAAAGATGTCCCTTCGCGTTGCTTCAACAACAGTCATTAACTGCCGCAAATTTTCTCGGCCACTCAACTTGGCTAGCCGATTTGAGCGATCCAGATCTAATTTAGATCAACCAGTAGGATTTTAGAATGGCTAGCATCCGCCACTCGCCTACAGGGAGCGATCGACCAAGCAATAGCTCACCCCTAGAGCTACCAAACGATCACACAAAGTTGTCCGGTCACGCTTTACTTTTTAAGACGATCGACTCGCGACTAATTTAGACAAGCTCTAAAACAACGATGCTCCATGCACATCGATTATTTTGAGCTGTTTGCTTAAAAGCGATGCTTTACATGCATCAAATACATACGATATTTTATGAATATCGGCTTCACAAATAACTTAGTTATTTAACCTAATAGCGACACATGCTATTCTGTGCGGCAAGTCCCACGACTTGACCCATGTACCCGAGACATAAAACGTGTCAAAAACTGGGGGATTCTCACTGGGGTATTGGTCTGGCGGTTTACAGCGTGCGGCGTGCAACGCGCCCACTACGAGAAAGTGTCAGGAAAGGACGGACGGTTAACAACGATGAGAATAGTGGGTGAAGGTGTGACCAGTCTTCCCTCGTAATGGAAACGTGATGATCACCACCTCTTACAAAACCCCACTACTGCACTACTTAATCTCCTCCACTTCCTACGAGGTTAGGGTGTGCTCAATGACTTGTATAAATAGGTTTTCAATCTATTTCGACAATAACAACACAAGTATCCAGAAAACACCGAGAACTGATAGCTTACATTCTGCAAGCCAGTTCCACATTCCGATACAAGTCATAAAATAGCCACACCTTCATAATTCAACATTATGATCTCAAACACCTTCTTCGCTTCCCTCCCTAAGATCAACTATTCTCATTCACTTTGTGACCGAATTGAATCTGGAACGACCATTTCTTGGTTTAGGCCAGAGTCTTACATATTGATATCTCGAATCTAAAAGTACTCATGTGCAGTACATTTGTTCAGGGTTTGAATTCGTTTCTCATCAACACACCCAAATTTACCAAAAACAGCAGAATCAGTTTTTACCCCAAAACAACTGGCGACCACAGTGGGAGATTGATCTCTCGGTTGTAAAATCAGTTTCTCAATATTCATTCCAGTTTTGTCAATTTCAAAAAGGTGGATCTTAGATCCAATTCAATCATTAAATTCAATTTAAGTTCAACAGCCAATTTCAATTCCGGTGTTCCATTCGCTAAGAAGCTTCACAAAAATTCTTTTTCAAGCAATGCTACTGAAAATGCCTTGGATAGCCGAGCACCAGTAAATCTCCCAGATGAAAGGACCAGAAAGCCTCGTGGAGACACAAGAAGACGTGACTACTACTTAGAAGAACGCAACGGATTCTCTAGAGATCCGGATGGAGCAACCGCCTTATCTGCAACACCACAAGTGTTTTATGGAGCAAGCCAGAAATGCCTCAAAGGGTTCACACCCAGAAAGACAAAGTGAAGATTCGCGTAGCCGTTATTCTAGTATGGAGATAGTCGAAAACAAATCTCAACACCAGTAGAGTCCTAGGAAGACACTTGCAGAGATCACAAAAGAAAAGATCTATCTTTGTTCCACCACTGCTACCAATTTAAAGTCAGGAGTATCCTCTATCACTTCATCAACAAAACGTGTAGACCCAGAACATGGCGTAATTCCGAGAATTCGTACATCTACAACAACAAAGGAGGCTTGACACATCTTCAAATCATCATAAAGGGTTCTCCTATTATGTCAACCCGGACAAGAGCGAGCCCGGGACATCTTCAGATATACTGGAGCCGACACCTCAAGAGAGCAGCCTCAAGAAGATAATGATGCATGCGTCATCATGTCGAGAAAGAATCCACAACCGAGATAACCTCACACAGAGAAGATCTGAGAAATTGCTGCACCAAAAGGACTCGTGCCTCCCACATTTACCTTGCCTAGGGAAACGGGTAATGCTGAAGAAGAAATATTTCTTTGTGTCTGGGCAGATCACTCTATCAGACTCAGGAAGAATGTTTCAGTGAAACAACGAACATCCAAATGATTATGTCAAGAGGTTCAGAATTCAGGCACTGGATTGTCACGATCCAAATATGACTGAACAACGATTGGTAGAATTATGCATTAATAGGATGGTACCCATATATCGTGCTATGCTGGAGAATCTGCGCTTTCAGGCATCCTCTGAACTTCGTGAAGCTACTAAACGCTTAGCTACAATAGCACCTGCCCTGCTATAAAGAACCAGGCCTTCCAGGAATTAAGAGCCTCATGATATTCGTGGAAGCATATATCTCACCAACATGCAATACAACCTTCAGCCTTCTGTAAGCAGTTTCACTGAAGCAGCAAGAGGAAAACCACCGAGATACAACATCATGCGCGTCCAAAACCGCCAACTCCAACTCCAGTACCACATGCATGACTGTCACAATGATAAAACAACGTCCAAGATATACCATATCTGGCTTGACGGCAACAACATCGGTGATAGACGCTTTCAGAATTTCGTCTCCCGTAGAAGAAGTAGTTGCATTACCGAAGGAGGTTGCACCTGGGAATTAAGAGTTACATACGGACTCTCCATGTTAAGAGCTTCGACATATTTGCACAACCTGTTAGTTAAGTCATTCGCATGAGGGAACTTCCGTACTCCTCAAAGACACGATCCAAAGATGATAAAGGCAAAGGAGTGTGGCTGGGGACTGCTCAGCACTACCCATCTCAAAGATGCTGAATTTAGAGAGACGCAAGCACGCTATCATTATGATTCCAAGATGTACAAAGACGAGGACATACTCAAGAGAGCAGACGTATTGTCAAAGACCAGCGATATGCCTGGACGTCTATGAAACACAATGTAGACACAAAGACGGCCTCATGATCAATAACTCGCACGATCCTTATCAACATAGGGTTCAACTCCAACTCTCATCCAAATTATTTCCTCAGAAACCCATCGTGACAACATCTATCAAGTCGAAATCTCAGTGGATACTCGTGGGCAGGGGACTGTCTCCCTCATTTCCATTCCATGAGGCAATATCAAGGAAGCTATCGGCTCCATCATTAGCTTCTCCCTCTAATAACGAGACAAGCTCTACCATTGTATGAAGACTTCCAAGTTCGTTCCCATAGATATCACGCCTCTCCCTACCAGTCTCTTCTGATCACAGCTGCTTCCAAGAACCGTTGTTTCTCATTTGTTGATACCAGCCCGAGCTTCACCATAGCAACAACCACTACGGACAAAGGTAATCCGAACTTCTGCATATTTTATTTTCCCATGGAGAAGTAATAGAGTCCCGGAGGCGAGATGGCGATATCTTTATTATGGTAAACCCACCAACCATACAAGATAGAACCACCTAAATCACGCTTGGGGACTGAGGCTCAACACGGAATCCCTTCACTGTCAAGGACCTTTTCAACCCAGAATATACAGTCAACCAAGAAGTCATAACCGTGACAAGGTTACCACTTTTCAAAGATGCAGCGTAAGAGTATCATCACCTCCCTGTTTGGGAGGCGCCTCACCGACAAGCAGTATTTGGTTCAACCATCCATAAGCACTGTTATCAATGAAGAATCAAAGAGGAAAGTCGTGCCTCAATAAGCCAGACCGAGAATCATGTCTTCCACAGAACTCAATGACGCCTACCCAAGGCCTGCACGAAGATGTGCATCAACAACCACATCGCCGACAAAGTCATATTCGGTGTTTATAGATTTCCAATTTCCTATGGGAGGGGTACATGGGCTGCCAAAAGTTTGGATACAATACAGATCTATCAAGAGCGACTCCCACCCATTGATCAACAAATGACGAATCCAAAAGATTGCCGCCTTCATCAATTCGTCAACCACCTTACCGGCAAATACAGTGGAAGTACGTCTTTCAAGAGAAAATAAGCTCGGGATAATTACACCTGGGGACTGCTAGCACAGGATGCCTTCACGTCCCTCAACCTGTTTATTTCTAATATCAACATCATCACTGTTGAAGCTTTACGAGCCGCATAAATTTCTCAACATGAAGACGTACATGTGCATCAAAGACTCCAAAAGTACAAGTCGGAGATATTTTCACATATCCAGCCATGCCATCGAATCTAAAGTGTAACTGGGGACTTCTCATCGCATCCCATTCCATACAACCATCCAAGAGTCAGAAGACGGTTCAAAAGATGTCGCTTGGAACGAAGTCCTTGAAGATTTACGGCACATCGTCCATCCTTCTACATACCTAGCTGGCACGCCACAAATTTTCAAGAAGCATGTAGTCTGCAAAGGGAATATCAAACAAAAGAATGGGAGAGCTCAGATTGCAGAATCATGTACACGAGCTCTACTCTAACCTTACCGAAGAGCGTTACGTCTAAAGTTTTAAGATATTGCTAGATCTTTCTAAGAATTTGGATTTCTTAGTCGGGAGATTTCATTCACTCATCCAACTAGAAACATAAAATCATAAAAGCATCAATATTATTCAACTGGCATCAATCAAGAAATAAAATTGGACAAACACGCTAATTTTAATGCACGATATGGCTATAACGCGTGTTACATGCATCTTGTGTCGCAACGCACGTGGTTGAACCATTAAAAGTACACCCTAAAAACATTTCATATGTATTATTTGGATTTCTTTTAAAGTTTTAAAAGGCTTTAATTTTCATTATTACGCACTTAAGAATTCATGGTTGTTGATGGTGGATTTTCATTTAAGGCTAAAATTGTAAAAGCCAAAATTATGCGCTAACATCTTGCAAAAGATAAAGCCATTAATAAGTGATGAATACTTCTTCACTTTACTAATTCACCTAGAATGGAGCATGTGGCAACAATCCCAAAGATTCTCGTGAATTAAATACACGAAATTCATCCAGGTTGGAGCATGTGGAAACAATCCCATATACCCTGTGAATTTACAACATTATTAATTAATGCATAACCGGCCTTGTATTTCCTGTACTCATTACCGGTGCGACATGACGACTGAGTGTTGTTATCAGCAGAGCAACACGAACCTCCAAGCATTAATAATGAAGCATGTACGAAATACCCGTACAGGCTACAACTCTCGGTGTGTTATACTAGCCCGATTGAGCATACAACTCTTGGTGTGTTATAATAGCCCGATTGAGCATACATCTCTCGGTGTGTTATACAAGCCCGATTGAGCATATTTGAACCTGGACTGTCCATATCAGTCTCAGAGACGATCACGACCCTCCAACTTCACCAACATGATTGGATGGCTTAGATTGAATCCATGACCCCAAGAAGGTATTGGAATATTCACTACCGACCCAACGCGGGCCCCGCATGGTCGGTCCCCCCAAAAGGGTGGCATAGCTTTCCAAACCGTCCAAACCAAAGCAGTATGGACGAAAAACCCTAAATTAGGGTTTGCGGCACATTACATGTGTCGCAAAACAGTCTCAACCATCCATCTTCGCAGGCATAGATGGAGGGTGTAGATGTAGATTCAAAGGGCCCAGAGCATGTCAACACGCTCACTGTAAGCCCGCCTACATACATGACCGATCGGTCAGGACTAACTATAGTTGGACGTTCCAGTTTGTGCGCCCAAACAAGGCATGACGCACGGCTGGTGAAACCCTAATTAGGGTTTGAACAATCACGAGCGTCCATTTTCTCCTGCACGAATGAAGGGTCCAGATTAGACTAAGCAGGTCCGGTGCGTATCAACATGACCACCGTGGGCCCATCTATCTCCATACCCGATCGGTCAAGGCATATCATGCATGTTTGCCTCGATTCGCACGCCCGAACTAGGCATGGTCACACCTCCCAATTGCAAACTAATCTCGACCATTCAACTTTGCCGGACAAATTGAGTGGCTTAGATCATGTTTCTATGGGATATTAAGGTATGGAGGTGCACACCAGCTCGCCGTCTGTATACCGGACTAATCGGCCAAGACCGACCAAGCTTGGTCGTCTTGAAACGCGCGCCCGAACTTGGCATGATGCGCGGCTTTTGCGGCACCAGATTTCTGTTGCAAATTGATCTCGACCACTCAACTTCGCCGGACAAATTGAGTGGCCCAGATCACACTTTCACGAGACAATGAGGTATGGGCGCCTACACCGTCATGTCGTCTACACACATGCACGATCGGCCCTGCCAAAATTGTATCCCAAGCTTGATTCGACCAAGTCAAGAGTGATGCTTGCGCACCTCTTCAAAAACCCTAATTCCATCAACGGTCGCAGATGAGTGTCTCAAAGATCATCTCGTCCGTCCAACTTCACCGGCTTGGTTATACAACCCTGGTCAGGAGTTAATTGGTCAGTGAGGCGTCATGGTGATCACCACCCGTCACTCTACCACACCATGATGCGATGACGCATAGAATACACACGATACTTCACAAGTATCGACTTCCTAAATAACTTAGTTATTTAATATAGCATTACATGCTACTTTCTGTGGGTCCCACGATCCACACACCCGAGATATCAATCATGTCACAAACTGGGGGATACATACTGGGGTATTGGTCTGGCGGTTTACAACGTGCATCGTGCCATCACAAGAACGTGTCAGGAAGTCATGGACGGTTAGAGATGACAGGAGAAGTGGGCAAGACTGGTCGTGTAACACTAACACACAACTCCACTACTCCATCACTCCACTTCCTCCACTTCCCACGAGAGACGTGAATAAGGCTCAAATGACTTGTATAAATAGGTTCTCCTCCCTATTTCCAAAAGGAGGAACAAGAACAAGTCAAGACAACAGAGGCAAGTGTTGATACCATAGTATTCAAACACCGGAACTGATAGATTACATTCTGCAAGCCAGTTCAGCTTTCTGATACAAGTCATACATAGCCAACACCTTCACAATCTCAACACCTTCTTCGCTTCCCTCCCTAAGATCAACCCCATCTCCTTCACTTTGTGACCTAAACAAGTCTGGAACGGCCATTTCTTGGTTTATGCCGGATTTGCACAGATTGATTTCTCGAATCTACAAGCACTCCCGTGCAGTGCGTTTGTTTAAGGTTTAAACTCATTTCTCATCCACACACCCCAAATTACCAAAATCGGCAAAAATAGTTTTCACCCATAAACAATGGTAAAAAGAGTTTGTAAAAAGTTATAAACAAAATACTCATATCTCAAAAAATATGTATTATAACATAATTTTCCGTTCATCAAATTATGTTATAACCTAGTCAAACAACAAAGTGACATTTTTGTAGCCATAAGGTAACAGAGTATGCATAATGTTCAAGCTTACCACCCAAACATGAACCACTCCATATAAAGATGTTTCTAAATGAAACAAGGATGAAAGCATGAAATCTAACAACCAATACAACAAATTATTACTAAAGTTACTTAACCAATTCATTGATGCGGGCGATTTTTGTTATTTGTTTGTTGCTATCTTTAGTTATGCATTTCATCGATGTTTTTATTTGTTAGTAATGCATAAAAGGTTGTTACACTAAGTTTTTTCTTGGAATCCGTGTCAGCGGATCTAAAACCTAGTAAGTTATTTTGGAGATCCTGAACTTGGGGCCAGATAAACTCATTAGTAGAATTTAAAACTCCTAGAATACAAGGTCATCAGAAAAAAAAATCTCATGGAGGAAACCAGTATGTGGAAAACTAATTACCAAATTCTTTTTGCTTATATATATTTATTGCATACCTAAAGCAGGAATGTAACCAAACGAGTTGTACGCATTAGATATCTCTAGCATAGCAAACCTTAAAATTTAATAAAACAAAAATAAATAATGCGTACTTATGAAACTTTCAAATGTTAAGCCACTGACTATATTATTTCCACGATGAGACCGAATTTGGTAATTGAAATACTAAAATCTCAATGATCTATTTCTATTTATTGTGTGCAAATATCCCCAAATCCGACTCAATTCTAACAACAAAACGTGGCTCCTAACTAAGAATCTTTTCTGAAGATATCGTGAATAAATAACTCTCATCATACAATATCATATATGTCTATGTATGTTTATTTCACCATTCCATATGTTGCTTCAGTGCATTCCTTTCCATCTTCACTTTTCTCATTTTTTTTATTTTCACCTCTAGCTTCCACCACTTGATCCTCTATTTATATATTTTTCGTCCAAATAACTAAATAAAGTCATATGACTACCAACACGGATTTAACTGCGTTATAACCATAATAAGCAATGTTGAATAGTTTGATCAAATAAAGTCGTATGAAGGAGACGACGAAAAATATTTTACGTGCTTCCATCTTGTAACTGCTCATCTAAGACCACCCAACTAATAATAGCTACGATAATTAGAGCTAAGGGGTTAAGCATAGAGATATACCAATGGCCTTGTGTCCTTATCGTCAGAGAAACAAGGATAACCAACAATGCTGATGCGTTTGGCTGCAATCAGACCGAAGTAAAACTAAAGATATCAAAGAGAAATCTCTAAAAATATATATTGATGAAATATATTGTTAAGTTTCCGTTGTACAAACAAGATAGCATCCAAATTTTCGACATCAAGTACAATGCTTCCACAATTTGATCTTGGAATGACGCAAAGATGATATGTTGCAGGCTTAACAGAGCGCATTATCATCGTGCTTGTGTATATGTATATTGTTACACACTTAGGAATATAAGATAGAGGGGCGAGTTTATGAAAAGTTAAGAACAAAATATTCATATCTCAAAAACAGAGTATTATAAATACAATTTATCATTGACCAGATTAAGTTATAACCTAGTCAAACAACAATGTACATACAATGTTGCATCAAAAACAAAAGTAGTGTGCTATTAGACTCCACTTTGGCCAAATCCCTTTCATAAGCATTTTTAACATTAATTATATATAGTAGATGAAAGATAAATACGATGATATAAATAAAATATATAATAAATCACAAATATATAATATAAATAGTATATATGATACGAAAAAATGTGCCTTACAATCTCTCGTAACAAAAATAATTAAAACCATATTATGAAACTTATATGTCTTGCTTATATTAATCATCGACGAGTATTCAAATTATAATATCTTCGATAACAATGCGTTTTGCATTTATTAATATATATAACAACTTTCTGGTTAATAGTTGTATATAAACCATGGACCGCATAATCATTATTTATATGTTATCATAGTAAGGAAAACTATCTTGTAATAGGTTATCCAACAGAAAAAAAACTTAAATATAGAGTAACACAATAATGAACCCAATGAATATGCTCAATTTAAGATGTATAACAATAAAAGTTAGTGAATAGTGAATATCATGAGGTTACAATAGTAATTGGGAAAAGGCATACCCAGGGTTTTCTTTTGATGCTAGTATAAGGATCGTTTTTTTTTTTTTTTTAAATTTAATGAACCAAACACTCGAATATTATACAATACTTGGTATGAAATATTAGACAACTATATTTTTGTGAAGAACAATTGGATAATTCAGAAAATATTTGTTATATTGTGCCAGATTCAACCGTATATGATAGCTTAAATTTGGTTCAATGACCTACTCAAGTGAAGAGATAACTTTTATAAGTATCAACAACATCTATAACATTATTCTGCATTAGATAACCAGTTTGGTTACTTGGTCCTTTTTTTTTCGGTTTTTATTCTTTCTAGAAATTAATTAGTTAACAATCACAAAATTATTCACGACTATCGAAGAATTATTCATATTGAACCATCATAAATTTTTATAAATTTAAAAACATTTCGCGCTTAAAATTGAGTTCTTCCCTAGTTCAGAATATATAATCCATATATTTGAAGTTCCCTCCCCCTCACGAGACATGTACCTAGCCTTACCCATCTAGTGTACACTCTCACCCTCGATAGTTGACCGATCATCGGCTATGATACCATCACTAAAGCAGAGCTCGATTAAATCCTACATGTGTTGGTACGTAAAGTCTGAAAAGGTATTTATGCTATGATGTCAAAACATATCTCAAGTAGTTAGTCTGCTTCACCTGGGTTCATATTCCAGAGTCTTAGGTTTAGATTGATCATTATCATTCTTAGCAAACTTATAAGAACGAATATTAAAAAAAGATAAACTTAAGAAGTATCCAAATCATATAATTATCTAAAAGTGGTATTTGCTTAGATATAAGCCATGCACATCTTTAGTGATTTGGATAGACTTACACTAGATAGAACCTAATGGATTATATGATCATATACATAGAAGGATGAGGCTTCTACACAGAAAGATTTACGATTTAATTACAGAATAAAAAGATATTGTGCAAGTGGAGCATAAGAAAAACACTTCAACAATTAGTCTTTTCGAAATATCTGAAACAATTTAGGTTTCAAAACCCAATTAAGGTTACGAAATTGCATAGGTTTTGAAATCATGGTTAAATTGATTTCGAAACCTTCCTGTTACACAACAAGTTATATAATTGTGGTACACATGATAGAAAATTACCAAATGTGTAGGTTTCAAAACCTCTATTTTATTGGTTTTGGAACCTAAAAATAAACATACATATTTTAATGCATAAATCTTTGATATGCTTCCATGATTTCTTCAATGTTCGAGGCAATATGTTTACACTCACTTTTATCATGACATAATTTATTTATTTTTGATGAAAAGAGGAATTATATTAATTAAGAAATATAGTACATTAGGTTTACAAGTACATCTTTATCAAATATATTGGAAATAACATTAGATTTAGAAATTCTTATTTGTAATTGTGAAGACCTATGCCGTAGATTCTTTAGTCGAGCTTCTTTTGCAATGTAATCTGCTGCAGAATTGTATTTCTTATTTATATACTACACCTGAGCTTGAGGGATTTTTTCCAAAGTTGATATAGTCTTCTGAATGGTATTATCTGCACTCCAAGGAGGGGAATTGCAAGTCTTGTTGATAGTCTCTGCCAGCATTTTGCAATCAGTAGCTAAAGTAACAGTTGATAAAATATTTTCACTTAACCAAGTAGAAGCTTTAAGTAAGGCTTTTGATTATGCATGAAAAGCTGAAGAGGCCATGTCCGACCCTGCTGAAATGTGCATGAAAGTCTTATTATCCACTGAATAAAGAATGAAAGCATATCCCATGGTCGAATCTTCCTTCTTGTAAGCAGCATCTATTAAAATTATCCAGTCCGATGAAAAGTTTGACCATTTATTCTTGGATCCAATACTTCTTTGACATATATTATTCTTTTGGATCTCCTCTTGAGGGTATTGTTGTAGGAATTTCTGAATTTGCTCTATTAGGTTATTAGAATTTGGATTGATTTTGTCGAAAACCACTGAGCATCTATTCTTCCAAATGAACCAAGAAATAATTGCAATCTTGTCCAAAATTTGTAAGAAATATGGTTCCTGAGCCATTCTTTAATCCAATTTGTTATAGAGTCTGATCTAATTCTTGTGTTCACTACTTCCAGAGAGAAACCAAACCAAATAGCCCTAGCAAATGGAAATTATTGAATAAGATGTTGCTATGTTTCTTGGACTTGGGAGGTACACATTGGGCATTTCGTAATTATGTCTTTATTGTGTGCTCCTCGTCTTGCATTAGTTGGGAGGGCTTTTTGAGCTAATTTCCAAACAAATAGTTTGATCCTCGGAATAACCTTAATCTTCCAAATATTTTGCAAGAGGAAATCTCTTGAATTGTTGTTTTCTTGATCTTGATTTGCCAGGAAGTTATAAACATTCTTCGCTGAGAAAATTCCAGAAGAATGGTGTTGCCATCTAATTTTGTCTTGTTCTTGGCTAATTGGAGTTATGGCAAGAAATTTTCGTTTAGTATCTGGAGTAAATAAAGTATCTAGTTTGTCTTGATCCCATCTATCATCTGGAGTAATCAGTTTATTTACCCGCTGAGGAAGAGGCTCTGGAGAGTTATTAGGTTTTTGGATTATGTCTGCATTAGGAACCCATTTATCTTCCCAAATTTTTGTAGAAGCTCCGTTTTTGACTTGCCACACAAAATTACCTTTAATGAGGTTTATTCCTTTTTGGATACTAGTCCAAAACCAAGATAAGTTTGAGGTCCTAGAAGCTTTCAGAGGGTGATTATTAGGAAAGTATTTAGCTTTTAACAGTTGCGCCCAAAGTTGGCCATGCTCTGAAATAAGCCTGCTAGCTAGTTTAGTAAGATGGGAAATATTAAATTTATGGGGATTTTTGATACCCATACCTCTTGTGAAATTGGTTTACAAATGCTGGCCCAAGCCTTAAAGTAGCCTCCTCTACTTCTGGGTTTATCTTTGTTCCACCAAAAATCTCTTTGAATCTTATCTAGTTGATCTAGGGTTTCTTTTGGCAGGGCAATAATTTACATCTGGTATGTTGGATAACCTTGAAGAATGGACTTTATAAGCATTGTTCTTCCTGCTTGAGACATCAATTTTGATTTCCAACCCTGAAGAGTAGCATAGTATTTTTGTAGAATAGGTTCAAAATTCTCTTTTCGTTTTCTAGAAGAAAAGGGGGTTCCAAGATATCCATCATTTTTTGTCATTAAAGGGACTTTTAGGATTCTAGCGATGATTTTCCCATGTTTCGGATGTATCCTTTCTTTCAAGTATATTCCTGATTTTTGAAGATTGACCATTTGCCCCGTGATCTCACCAAATCTAGATAGGATATCTATGAGGTTCTTTGCTCCTCTAGATCCACTTTTGTAAATAAGAAGCAATCATCTGCAAAGAATAGGTGGGAGATATTTGGAGCATTTTTATGTATTTTAAACCCCGTGATTTTCTTTTCCAAAACTTCCTTATCTAGTAGCCATGAGAGAACCTCCATACAAACTAACAAAAGATATGTAGAGAGGGGATCACCGTGTCTTAACCCTCTTGAAGTATTGAATCTTGGACCCGGGGAACCATTTAGGAGGATGGAGAAAGAGGTTGTTGAGATGCATTGCATTATGAGATTAACCCAAGTATTGTCAAAGCCTAGCGCTAAAAAAGCCGATTTAATAAAATTCCACTCCACTCTGTCAAAGGCTTTTGATATATCTAATTTTAGAGCAAAGTGTCCTTTTCTAGCTTTTGAGGTTTTCATAGTGTGGATAAGCTCATGTGCAATGATAATGTTATCGGTTATTTGTCTACCCGGGAGAAAAGTTGATTGGTTAGGGGATATTATCTTGTTTAGGATTGGTTTGAGATGATTGGCTAATATTTTGGATATAATCTTGTATATAGTATTACTTAAACTGATGGGTCTAATATCAGTTGGGGTTTGTGGGGTTGTTATTTTTGGGATCAAGGTTATGAAAGAGTGGTTTAAATTTGGATCTAGAGTTCCAGATTTAAAGAAATCTTGAACTGCCTGAATGATATCCGGACCCAAAAAATTCCAATTGGCTTTAAAGAAGCCTGGTTGAAAGCCATCTGGACTTGGATCTACCCACTGGTTCATACTAGAAATTGTATGCCAAATCTCTTTATTTGAAGGGATAACAGATAAAGATATGTTTCCCTCCTCTGAGATACAAGGGTTTATGATACTAGATAAGTCTTCCAGATGATTGGTGTTCTGTGAAGTGCCTATATGAGAGAAGTGATTTATAAGAAGGGTGTTTAATTGATCTCTATCTGAAATCCAAAGGCCTGACGGTTCCCTAAACGAGTGGATTGAGTTGATTCTTTTCCTATTTGTAGCAGTGGCGTGGAAATATTTCGTGTTTTAATCGTATTCTTTAAAGAATTTATCCCTAGAAATTTGATGATAATAGTTATTTTTTATTTTGTACCATTCACCTAACTCTGCCTGAAGATTTCTTATTTTATCTAGATTGGCAGAGAAATTTCTGGATCTATGGAGGTGTTCAATTCTATTATTCAGGGATTTTATATTTTTGTGAATAATTCCGAAAACATCTGAATTCCACTGGGAAAGGTCATTGGATAGAAGTTGAAGCTTTGAGCACAAATTATTTACCTGGTCACTATTTGAGTGTAGATTCCAGGAGTTGGCTAGCAATGAGGAGAGAGTAGGATGACATAACCAAGATCTTATGCATCTAAATGGTTTTTGGAATATGTGTTTGTATGGGTGCGAGTCTAGGAGAAGCGGAGTATGATCTGAACCAACTCTCGGAAGGTGACTTACCTTTGTGCCGGGGAAGCTCTGCGTCCAATGGAAAGACGTTAATGCTTTGTCGATTCTTTCACAAATATTGGCTTCACCTTGTCTGTTATTTGCCCATGTGAATGGTGCTCCCTCGTAACCAGCATCTTGCAGGCCTACTGAGTCAATTGTTTGTACTATGAAAGACTTGTTGCTGGAGCTAGACTTATTTCCACTTTGTTTTTCATCCGGGTCAAGAATAACATTTAAATCCCCAATTAGAAGCCATAGTTTATTGACCTGTTAGGCAACGTTAGCAATATATGACCATTGTTCAACTTTGGCTTCCGATTCAACTGCACCATAAACACAAGTAATTAACACCTCTATATCTTCAATCTTAGATTCAAAATGACACACATTAAAATTTGATGAAGTAAGGTGTATTTCTATATTATTATGCCATCCAATTGCTAACCCTTTTGCGATTCCCACGGATGGAATGATAAACCAATCAGAAAAATGGGTTTTTTTAAAAAATAACTCCATCCTAGGATGTGGATATTTGGTTTCAGCTAGGAACACTATATCTAGTTTGTAATAATGGTTTAAATGGTTAAAGTGGTTCTGAGTAATTAGAGTCCCTATACCTTGGACATTCCAAGAAAGAAGTTTTATTGTAATAAAATAAGAGAGAAA
>JAJJWW010005563.1:0-77821 GCA_023531295.1 Papaver armeniacum
ACAAGTTTTTCATGCTAGCAAGTCCAGAATATCGATTTTGTTTATCATCCAGAATTTTGACGCTGTTGCGCAGAATATCGATTTTGTTGTTCAGCCGATTGACATCCTCACGCAGGAGGATAACATTGTCGCGAACTTCACGTACTGTAGTAATTTGTTCATCCAGTTTCGTTTCTATATTCATGATTCTATCCGTCAACATCTTCTTGAATTGAGCAAGAGGTTTCGAGATGTATTCCGTAAATAGAACCATAATAGTAGAACAATAAGTTTGCACGTCATGCAGTGGATTACCCTTCCACCACAACACGTATACGGCCATACAGGCCATGCATAGGGTTATGGTAAGCACTGCCATCCCAACTTGCATCGCCAAAGTTTCAATTGTTGGAACTAGAGTATTATTAACGAACTCCATTGCAAACTCCACTGCCATGCCCTAACACCTTCAAGGTGATTGTGTCAGAAACTAAAAACTTTGTTGTGGAAATGAAGAAAGAGCTAATTGGGAGAGAAGGTCGAGCACTCTTATTATTAAGCCTTTATAGGATATCGAAGACTTCTTACCTAAGTATAGGTAAATTTGGATACAAGGATATCTTAGAGCTTCTCCAATGGCATGTGTGTGGAGATAAATGTCAAAATCCACCTAAGATACACATCCATTTTCTCTAAAATCATTCTCCAACCATGATGTCTTAAAACAATGTATAGATGACTTTGGGTAGACAATGTCAAGGAGAATGTCAACCATCCTAGCCAGCTTTAGGTGGAGTAGAAAAAAAGAACACTGAAAGATTAACCATCGACAAACAAATATCGAAAAATCACTTATATCGGGACGATTTCTCTTTTGTCATTGTTTTGATTCTGAAGAGGTACGTACATCATCCTCCAAAGAAGAAACTGATCTCCGCACAAATTTTATACTGTCGCGCAGAGCAGTAATCATCCCGAACATCCTTCACCTTGTTTTCAATCTCTTGTGTAATATTCTTTTGTTCATCCACTTTGTTTTCAAGGGAAAAAATTTTGAACTCGCGGTGCGAGTTCAAAAACGAATTCGCAGCATCACAGGCGTTGGATGTTGTAGATATGACATCACAGTCGTTGGATGTTGCGGACATAACATAAGTTCATAATTGTGGTTAAGTCATGATGTCATATCTGCAACATCCAACGGCCTGTGATGCTGCGAATTCGCTATTTGAACTCGCACCGCGAGTTCAAAACATTTTCCGTTTTCAAGGTCCACATTCTCTTGCCGATCCTTGTTCATATTTCTAATCAAGTTATCCAAGTCATCATGCTTGTTTTCCAATACCAATAACTTGATCCCCATAGTCGTTTGTTGTTTAAGCAGAATCTCGATGTGGTTGCGCATCTGGTTGAGCATCTTGCGATTTTCCCGTGCCATGGTATTTTGTTCCTCCAATCTCGCTTCTAAATTCAGGAGTTTATCCGTGAACTTCTTCTTCACTTGAAGAAGACATGTCGAGAGTTCATTCAGTAGATCCGTAATCATAGAACAATAAGTTTTCAAATCATGCTTGGTTGCATATGCGTGCAAGTGGAATACCCTTCCACCACAACAAGTATACTGCCATGCAGGCCACCCATTAGGTTATGATAAGCACTGCCGTTCCAACTTGCATTGCCAAAGTTTCAACCATCTCAACTATACTGTTAACCAACTCCATTATCGCCATTCGCTAACACCTTGGGTGATCAAACCTGCTATAAAACTGTAAACTCTTATCACAAAGAGGTTTAAGTCTATATTTATAGAAAACTTATTACCCAAGAAAACTTCTTATTATTTCTTTGGGACCGTCCGGCGGTGAGTCCTGGCTGAACCGCCTTGGACTGCTATTATTATTACATGCTAAGATAAGGTTAGTTTTTGAAAGGATGCAGATTCTTTCTGATTTATATTGATTCCTCTGAATTAAACTGAATGAATTGGGTTAACTAATTAACAACTCTTTAACCCATTCATATTGAGTGGGCTTAACAACTCTTCAACCCAAATAAGACATTTGTTTGGTTCATGGATTGATGTCTAAGCCCACTGGAAGCTATTAACCTGATTTGTTAGCTTCTAAAGACCAGGTATACATTCAAACCCTGGAAGTTACTGATCCCCAGAAAAAAAAAGGAATCAGTTAAAGACTAGGTACATTCAAACCCTGGAAGTTATTGATCCCCAGAAAAAGGAGGAATCAGTTAAATACCAGGTACATTCAAAACCTGGAGGTTGCTGATCCCCAGAAAAAGGAGGAATCAGTTCAAGACCAAGTATATTCAAACCCTGGAGGTTACTGATCCTCAGAAAAAGGGGGAAAAACAGAAAAATGAACACTTTTCTCATACCCAGTCATCACTTTTAGATCAATTAGAAGCTCAAGTATCTGCTTTAGAAAGGCAATTACATGAGCAATCTGTCGAATCTAATTCCCCTAGCAATATGAAATGTATGCTTGTACCTTATGTGGTAACTTAGGCCACCCTGCTGAGAACTGCTATATTTTTCATGATTTTAGACAGTCTAGGGAAAACCATGATAATCCAATGTACGAATTGTCTAGAAGTGACTATACCTGTAATCATTGGGACCATAATCAACCTTTCAAGGTTGCAACCGTATTCTAAGAACCCTAATGACCATGAGCACATGTATCATCAACCACATTGGAGAGTTGAACAATTTTGTACTCCCCCAACTCCGTGTTTGCAATCACTAATGGAAACGCTCATGGAGAAAAATGCTAGGCTTGAACTGAATGCAATACATGACCATCCATATAGCAACATGTATGAATTTCCCTTCTCTAGTGAACCTCATGCACAACCATACAAAGTGAATATCCATATGAGGAATGCATACCCACTAGTGAAGACTCTCCTTCAATAGAACAACTCACTATGATTCTTCAAAGGAACCTGATTGAGTTACAAAATGATAGGATGTTTGTTATTCCTGATAATAGTGTTTCTAGTCCTACTCATGCAACTAACACTGAATATGGACCTAATCTAGAGGTAGATGAGTACACTAAAAATACTACCATTTTGAATGAAGAGATGAATTTTTGCTATGATGATGATGATGAATATGAAGAGCATGTGTATTTTGAAAATATAGTGGAATCTTTAGGTTCGTAGACATTAAGTTTCTCTTCTGTGAACCCTGTGAATGATGCTTCTTCTAATATTCATACATGTGATGCTAATTTGGGGTGTGAAAATGAGCATGTTTTACCACCTGTTTATGACCTAGGAATAGCTGAATTGTCTGTTGACACAGACGATTCAATGCATGTGTCTAATTCCATGCCTAGGTTACAGCATGATATCTCTCCTGGTTATGTTGAGCATGAGAGTGATGATGATTATGACATGGAACTTGATGAATTGTTTTATGCAGGTGAATATGATTTACCTTCTTCTGACTTTAGGAAAGTGTGAGATGGTACAAATGATCTTATGCATGAAAACAACTTAGATGTACCTAATCTCTCTTCTAAGGCACAGATTGAAACTCCTCCACCAAACCTAGGTGTAGTTTGTAACAAAATTGCAAAACCAACTTTTCTGAAAATGCCTAACTTAGGCCTAGATCTTTGTGCTTCCCAAGTCCTCTTGGACTATTTTGCATCAAAGTATAACACCTTTAGGGAACCACAGTTGGAATGTGTATGTCTGCCTGTTCTTAGAAAAACTCATTTTGAGTTAGACCTTGTGCATGATGTACCTTTAAAATTGCAAGATTTTGTGCTCTCAAACACACCTGTTGACAAGTTTAGGTTTGGGGGAAACTCATTCACATACACAGTCTTACTTGCACTCTCTTGTTATATTTGTGTAAGGCTGTTGATGTTTGTATATATTTTCTATTGGGTTGATCCTCAACTCTTTAGATTGTTAGTATATAGTGAACTTTCATTGTATATAATCCAGTAGGACTTGTTAAATTTTTTCTTTTCTTGAATCGGTTGAGTCTTCGTGTGCATATTTTGTGCTAATCCGATATGACCTCCACTGAGAATGTTGGATTCTAGCCTTGACTAATGAAGCTCTAACCGTGCTCCCGCCGACATCCGGTAATCTCTTCCCTTTTCTCTTATCAGCATAGTTCTCATGGTATGTGACTGTTTAAAATTGTATCATCTGTTGACACATTGAGGACAATGTTTGATTTAGGTTTGGGGGTACATTTGCATATAGAGTTTTTAGTCTTTTATAAAAAAAAAAAAAAAAAAAAAATTCAAAACTTTTTGCAAATAAAAACCTCCAACTTTTAGAGATTTTAGAGTCACTAGCATGCTTCTAGCTATGTTTACATAGAGAGTCTGACCGAAATAACAGAATTTGGAAGTACTGGAGAACGCAATCGGGTTTCTTAGTTGATTAGAGCGTTAAAGTTGGATTTAACCATACCTGAGGGCTAATTAGTTGTTGTTTAGATATTCAGTAGTAGAATTGTGATCACCTATAGTGGAGACTACCCAATTTACATCAAGTGAGGCACCAACCTTCAATTTTTTGCAACTTTCTAGAAAAGTCGTTAGAGTGTGTGTCACCGTACGTCAATTCCGGTAGGAATGGTGAGCTACCCAACTTCGCACCATTTTCAAGACTACTTTGATCTCTTGAGTGCTATTTTTGTCAATCATGAGGGTGACATTTAAAGATGAAAACTTCTTCTAAATACCGATTTGCAGTTAGCATCACTCTCTCCCTCTCAATCAACATGATTCATAGAAACACATCATCACAAAGAAGCGGAGCATCATCGAATATTGGAAGAAAAGTTGATATAGTCCAAGGTTTTTGTGCAACAAAGAAAAGAAAAATAGGATGAGAATTAATGAAGTTTGTGAAATCAAGATACGTGAAAAAAAAAAAAATGTATGTTTGTCAAGTTTTTGTGAAGTTCAGAAGTTCATCATCAGCTATTGAAGACCGAAGACCGAAGATTGAAGACGTTTCTATGAATGCTGAGAGAGTGATATTAATTTCCGATCGGGTGAGAAGGTAAGTGAGTACTCCCATCCTTGCTAATGGTTGATTTCCTTTCTTAGAGATCATCAGAAAAAGATTCTTTTTGTCCACACTTTTGTGGAGTCTCCGAAATTATTTCGGAAGGTTATCCTTCTTACCTACAACGTGTGCAGGATTTTCTCTTTATTCTCGCCCGCACACATGAGAGACTAAAAGCGATCTTTTTGAGTGCAATTATCATAAAACCCTAATGGTGAGTAAGTCGAGGCTTATGATCACAATCGAATCCGAATTGTTTCATATGGTATGGTTACTTCTCGCTCAGCACTTAAGGATGAGAATGCGTTCTTCGATAGTTCTAACTTCGTGTTACTAGCATGCAGAAACTCTATGTCCTCATAGCTCCTTGGATGTTTGAGACTCTTTTACACTCGAAGTTGGAGAAGGTTTTGTGGGTACACCTCTCGGCAAACCCTCACGAGACTACAACTCGTCCACTAGGGACACCTAGGTTTAAAGGCTTAATGCATACGCTAAATGCATTCGAGAAACTCCGCGACAGGGTATAGTTAGGATTTCTTAATTTCTGTTTCACTTGAGGACTAGTAAAATTCAGGTTTGGGGGTATTTGATGAGTGCCAAATAGTGCATATTTATACACCTTTTTATTGGCATTTTACTCATCTTTTGCGCTTAGAAATCGAGATATTATCCCAGTTATTCTGTGTTTTCTTTGTTTTCAAGAATAAATATTTGTATTAATTAATTTTGTGTTTTTAGGTAATAAATAAAGCTCGAGAGAATCCGAGGAGCCAAAAGAGCAAGAAATTGGAGACAAGCGTCTATGGAGCAGATAGCCCAAGCCCACGCGCGCAACAGCTTGCAACCCAACAAGTAGCAACTCATCTACAACATGGGCTTGAGCTAGACCCGACCCGCGACCCGATCCGAGCCCGTCCACTCCAAGCCGTTGAGATTTCTATCTTCCGCATCCAACGGTCGTCTGCCTCCATGCGCATCGAAGTTCGCCGCTCCCCGTGCAACGCCGCATCACTCCAAATCACCCCGAGCCGTTAAGATCTTCACTCGCCACATCCTACGCTCGCTCCGTCCTTCCCATCAACTCGATGCACCCGCTCAACACCACAATACCTATATACCCTACCCTTTAACCAAACCCTACTTCATTTTCTCTTTCTTCCTCTCTTCCCCTCACCCGACAGAAAGCAGAGCTCGCTCTTCTTCACCTCCTCCCTCTCCCCGATAGAGCCACCTTCGCCACCACCCTACCTCCCGTCAACACCACCACCTCACCATCTCCATCATCACCTCTCCCGACATCGCCCAACAACTCCAAAGAGTCGCACCACTTCTCTAGGTTTAGTTTTCTCTCACTTAGCTTCTCCAACCCTAGAAGCTAACTTAGAGAAAACTAAAACTAGGTTTCACCAACTATGGAAGCATGGAGCGATTGATGTAAGAGAGAGCGGATTGAGCGACGTGGGTGAGAGATTTTTAATTTAATTTTTATTTTTAGGGTTTGAGGTTTTTGGGAATTTCTTGCATGTATAAATAGAATTGAGGGGTGTGCGAAAAACCTTATGCCTGGGCTAGTGATTGCACCAATTAGGTTTAATTGTAGAATAATTTGTGTTTTATTATTTCCTCCGATGTTTTAAATAAATTTGCTAGGGTTGAGATGAAACCCATAATTTGTCGCTAAGTTTGGTTCATCCTTTGATAATTGTTCTTGTTATGCTACAATGTTTAGGATAAATCTAATTTAAACACATCCGCATTTTACTTTCACAATTCATGCCATGTATGCATTGTAGTCGACTATCTCTATGTTGAATGTGTGCAATTCATGCTTCATTGATCATTATTGATCTTTAGACTAATTGTGCCCCGAGAAGACAGTTAGTACTATAGAAAGATACCCTAATTGCAATTAGATATCCATCTTAGGATATGTTTAATCACCTAAGTAATGAAGTTAATCTGTGACTAGTTGTACTGTTACAAGACAGCTAGTACTAGGGGTTATTTAGTTGCTTTAGTTGATAAGAAACTATCCATTGAAACCCCTGGATAAATGGCAGACTTGTATCTTGCCCGTTGTCCATTACAAGGGACAAGAATATTATTGAATGTGGACTGACTTAGCTAAGATTAGGTGGTGGATTCGACACCCTAGTGCTTTACAATCTAGTTGCATCTTAGCTCACTGTCACAACAATTTCACCTCAGTCGCTTCGACAACAAATCATAATTGTGTTACACTTGCTAGAAATTCAGTTTAGGAAGCCTTGATCAAGTCCACAGCACCACAAGTATCTGTGGTTCGACACGTACTTGCCACGTCTCCGATAGACGCCGTGCACTTGCGGTTATAATTTGTAGGCAAAAACAGACCCATTCCCCAGCCTACCAAGTTTTTGGCGCCGTTGCCGGGGACTTGGCGTGTGCTGAGTCAATTCTTGCTTGCTTTCTTAACTGATTTTCATCCCACCATTGTACATATTAGCTTGCACTCTTTAAATCATTGTAGTATAACTTAGATAAAAGCATCTTTAGTTATAATTCAGTTGTAGTTGCATCCTTAAGTGTCTTTCAAGTAAGTTACTTGCATCATTGCCTTATAATGTTGTTGTTATTTTTGTTAGCCTAATTCTTCATCCAAATTGCATCATCTAGTTAGTTTACTTTGCCTTATAACTTTGCATCTAGTTAAGTTACTTTGCATCATCTAGTTAGTTTACTTTGAGGAGTGCATACTCCGAGTAGTGTGACTTGATTCAGATTGAGCTAGCAGGTGCATGCTACCTATGTCGTTAAGTCGGGCAAAGCCAAAGAAAGGAAGACAGGAGCTTGAGCAACACAGCCATTGTGGCTACATGGTAGGTTGGTCATTCTCAAATCTTGTTATACTCTATACCTGCATGAATATATTTGAGCTTTATTTTAGCTAGACTTGTTATTTGTGCATTGCATGAGGTGTGAAACTAGCATAGTATCGCTCATCTGTTGAATATTGTTCAACCTGTGTTAGCATAACTTGTTATTTAGCCAACCTGTGTTGAATGCCGAGCTTGGTTCACCGGGTAAGCTAGATACCCTGCTGAGCGCAACCCTGACAACATGATAGCTTGACCTGAGAATGCTAACTGAGAATGCTATAACTTGTGCATGATTGAAAGTAAGTCGAGCATCTTTGTTTGTGCACCCGTGTGCTTGTGTGTAACCCCGAGAATTTGTGTGAGCCGAGGTTGTAAACCCCGCCGCCACCACCCGAGCTTACCCAAGTGTATTGCTCTACCCCCGTTGTCGCTTGCCTTGGCTGTAGCTTGTACTTGTGTGCCCCGTTGTATGTTCCGTGGCCGATTAAGCCTTACCTTTGCATCAGCCCTATGACCAATTCCATCCCCCCCGAAGCCGCGAGTTGAGTTGTAGTTGAGTCAGAACCCTCCAGCCCCCCGGGCCGTGAGTTGAGCCACACCGAGGTTTCCAAGTTTGTTACAAGCCCAGTTGACAAACCCCCGAGCATGACCTCGTGAGCACTAAGGTCAACCGACCCGCGAGCATCGATCCGTGCATATGTGCAAGTCAAGAGTGACGGAAGTTCTTGTTCGATTAGTTTGCCATCATGTGTAACCTGTGAGCCGTGTCTTTCCCATTGCATCATCTTCCAAAGACTCCTAGGTGCTAGAATTTGGGTGTCAGTTTTTGTGAGTTGAGTTTATCTGTGTTGATATCATTAGGCAGTCCTGTGCTGCAGAAGCTGAACATAAACTTGTGCACATAACCTGATCTTCGATCACTTTAAAACCCGCACATGTCTTGTCTTCGTGCAACCCGTGCCATTCACATAAGCCTTGTTTTTTCCAACCTTTGCATAGGCTCTTTGCATAACCTGATTTGTACACAATCTGCGCACCTATTCTGTACTTGGCATGACCAAGCTGTGCAAACTGCAACAACTGGGCTGCGCACAAAACCAAACTGAAACTCACACATATCCTGGGCTTTGCAACAACCTTCAGCCCACATAAGCCACACTGCTGGGCTGTGCACAAAACTTTCAGCCCACACTCACTAGGCTCTGCAAACAACTAATCCCAACAAAACCAAAGAAGCCCACAATAAACCAAACTGTACATTCCCCACAAAACCAAATAAGCCCACAAAAACCAAACCAATCCCACTAAAACCAAACTGAGCCCACTACAACTGGGCTGTACATTTCCCACTTAAACCAAAATGCAGCCCATTTAAACCAAACTTTAAGCCCACATAAACCAAAACCCATTGAAACCAAAACTGAGCCCACAACAATTGGGCTTTGCATAACCTTTGGGCTGTGCATTTGCGTCACTTGGGCTTAGCTTCCCTGTTTTGGAGACTTCATTGGTCATTCATGCTTTATGTGTGCTAGGCTATTTGAGTTGCTAGACTATGTCAGGATTTTGGTCTGCATCTGGGGATGGAAACAAATCCATTAGAGAGCTTGCTTACGGGCATGCTTCACAATATGAACTCCCCATATACCATAGTGATTTTAGGGAATACTATGAGCCTTCTCAGGGCCCTGACCTCACATACCCTAATCATTATGAGCACATGCATCATCCACCACAAAGTTGAAAATGAACACTTTTCTCATACCCAAGTCATCACTTTTAGATCAATTAGAAGCTCAAGTATACGCTTTAGAAAGGCAATTACATGAGCAACTGTCAATCTAATTCCCCTAGGCAATATGAAATGTATGCTTGTACCTTATGTGGTAACTTAGGCCACCCTGCTGAGAACTGCTATATTTTTCATGATTTTAGACAGTCTAGGGAAAACCATGATAATCCAATGTACGAATTGTCTAGAAGTGACTATACTGGTAATCATTGGGACCATAATCAACCTTTCGAAGGTTGCAATCAGTATTCTAAGAACCCTAATGACCATGAGCACATGTATCATCAACCACATTGGGGAGTTGAACAATTTTGTACTCCCCCAACTCCGTGTTTGCAATCACTAATGGAAACGCTCATGGAGAAAAATGCTAGGCTTGAACTGAATGCAATACATGACCATCCATATAGCAACATGTATGAATTTCCCTTCTCTAGTGAACCTCATGCACAACCATACAGTGAATATCCATATGAGGAATGCATACCCACTAGTGAAGACTCTCCTTCAATAGAACAACTCACTATGATTCTTCAAAGGAACCTGATTGAGTTACAAAATGATAGGATGTTTGTTATTCCTGATAATAGTGTTTCTAGTCCTACTCATGCAACTAACACTGAATATGGACCTAATCTAGAGGTAGATGAGTACACTAAAAATACTACCATTTTGAATGAAGAGATGAATTTTTGCTATGATGATGATGATGAATATGAAGAGCATGTGTATTTTGAAAATATAGTGGAATCTTTAGGTTCAGAGACATTAAGTTTCTCTTCTGTGAACCCTGTGAATGATGCTTCTTCTAATATTCATACATGTGATGCTAATTTGGGGTGTGAAAATGAGCATGTTTTACCACCTGTTTATGACCTAGGAATAGCTGAATTGTCTGTTGACACAGACGATTCAATGCATGTGTCTAATTCCATGCCTAGGTTACAGCATGATATCTCTCCTGGTTATGTTGAGCATGAGAGTGATGATGATTATGACATGGAACTTGATGAATTGTTTTATGCAGGTGAATATGATTTACCTTCTTCTGACTTTAGGAAAGTGTGAGATGGTACAAATGATCTTAGGCATGAAAACAACTTAGATGTACCTAATCTCTCTTCTAAGGCACAGATTGAAACTCCTCCACCAAACCTAGGTGTAGTTTGTAACAAAATTGCAAAACCAACTTTTCTGAAAATGCCTAACTTAGGCCTAGAGCTTTGTGCCTCCCAAGTCCTCTTGGACTATTTTGCATCAAAGTATAACACCTTTAGGGAACCACAAGTTGGAATGTGTATGTCCATCTGTTCTTAGAAAAACTCATTTTGAGTTAGACCTTGTGCATGATGTACCTTTAAAATTGCAAGATTTTGTGCTCTCAAACACACCGTTGACAAGTTTAGGTTTGGGGAAACTCATTCACATACACAGCCTTACTTGCACTCTCTTGTTATATTTGTGTAAGGTCATGTTGATGTTTGTATATATTTTCTATTGGGTTGATCCTCAACTCTTTAGATTGTTAGTATATAGTGAATTTTCATTGTATATAATCCAGTAGGACTTGTTAAATTTTTTCTTTTCTTGAATCGGTTGAGTCTTCGTGTGCATATTTTGTGCTAATCCGATATGACCTCCACTGAGAATGTTGGATTCTAGCCTTGACTAATGAAGCTCTAACCGTGCTCCCGCCGACATCCGGTAATCTCTTCCCTTTTCTCTTATCAGCATAGTTCTCATGGTATGTGACTGTTTAAAATTGTATCATCTGTTGACACATTGAGGACAATGTTTGATTTAGGTTTGGGGGTACATTTGCATATAGAGTTTTTAGTCTTTTATAAAAAAAAAAAAAAAAAAAAATTCAAAACTTTTTGCAAATAAAAACCTCCAACTTTTAGAGATTTTAGAGTCACTAGCATGCTTCTAGCTATGTTTACATAGAGAGTCTGACCGAAATAACAGAATTTGGAAGTACTAGAGAACACAATCGGGTTTCTTAGTTGATTAGAGCGTTAAAGTTGGATTTAACCATACCGGAGGGCGAATTAGGTGCTGTTTAGATATTCGGTAGTAGAATTGTGATCACCTATAGTGGAGACTACCCAATTTACATCAAGTGAGGCACCAACCTTCAATTTTTTGCAACTTTCTAGAAAAGCTGTTAGAGTGTGTGTCACCGTACGTCAATTCCGGGTAGGAATGGTGAGCTACCCAACTTCGCACCATTATTCAAAGCACTACTTTTGATCTCTTGAGTGCTATTTTTGTCAATCATGAGGGTGACATTTAAAGATGAAAACTTCTTCTAAATACCGATTTGCAGTTAGCATCACTCTCTCCCTCTCAATCAACAGATTCATAGAAACACATCATCGTCAGCAAGCGGAGCATCATCAGAATATTGGAAGAAAAGTTGATATAGTCCAAGGTTTATGTGCAACAAAGCAAAGAAAAGAAAAATAGGATGAGAATTAATGAAGTTTGTGAAATCAAGACAAGTGTAAAAAAAAAAAAAAAAAAAAAAAAAAAAAAAAAATGTATGTTTGTCAAGTTTTTGTGAAGTTCAGAAGTTCATCATCAGCTATTGAAGACCGAAGACCGAAGATTGAAGACGTTTCTATGAATGCTGAGAGAGTGATATTAATTTCCGATCGGGTGAGAAGGTAAGTGAGTACTCCCATCCTTGCTAATGGTTGATTTCCTTTCTTAGAGATCATCGAAAAAGATTCTTTTTGTCCACACTTTTGTGGAGTCTCCGTAAATTATTTTAGGAAGGTTATCCTTCTTACCTACAACGTGTGCGGGATTTCTCTCTTTATTCCCGCCTGCACACATGAGAGACTAAAAGCGATCTTTTTGAGTGCAATTATCATAAAACCCTAATGGTGAGGTAGAAGTCGAGGCTTATGATCACAATCGAATCCGAATTCTTTCATATGGTATGGTTACTTCTCGCTCAAAGACTTAAGGATGAGAATGCGTTCTTCGATAGTTCTAACTTCGTGTTACTAGCATGCAGAAACTCTATGTCCTCATAGCTCCTTGGATGTTTGAGACTCTTTTACACTCTGAAGTTGGAGAAGGTTTTGTGGGTACACCTCTGGTAAACCCTCACGAGACTACAACTCGTCCACTAGGGACACCTAGGGGTTTAAAGGCTTAATGCATACGCTAAATGCATTCGAGAAACCTGCGACAGGGGTATAGTTAGGATTTCTTAATTTCTGTTTCACTTGAGGACAAGTAAAATTCAGGTTTGGGGGTATTTGATGAGTGCCAAATAGTGCATATTTATACACCTTTTATTGGCATTTTACTCATCTTTTGCGCTTAGAAATCGATATTATCCCGTATTCGTGTTTTCTTTGTTTTTAAGAATAAATATTTGTATTAATTAATTTTGTGTTTTTAGGTAATAAATAAAGCTCGGAGAGAATCGAGGAGCCAAAAGAGCGTAAGAATTGGAGACAAGCGTCTATGGAGCAGATAGCCCAAGCCCAAGCCGCGCAATGGGCGGTTGCAACCCAACAAGTAGCAACTCATCTACAACATGGGCTTGAGCTAGACCCGACCCGCGACCCGGATCCGAGCCCGTCCACTCCAAGCCGTTGAGATTTCTATCTTCCGCATCCAACGGTCGCCGCCTCCACGCGCATCGAAGTTCGCCGCTCCCGTGCAACGCGCGATCACTCCAAATCACCCTGAGCCGTTAAGATCTTCACTCGCCACATCCTACGCTCGCTCCGTCCTTCCCATCAACTCCTGATGCACCCGCTCAACACCACAATACCTATATACCCTACCCTTTAACCAAACCCTACTTCATTTTCTCTTTCTTCCTCTCTTCCCCTCACCCGACAGAGCAGAGCTCTGCTCTTCTTCACCTCCTCCCTCTCCCTGACAGAGCCACCTTCGCCACCACCCTATCTCCTGTCAACACCACCACCTCACCATCTCCATCATCACCTCTCCTGACATCAGCCAACAACTCCAAAGAGCCGCACCACTTCTCTAGGTTTAGTTTTCTCTCACTTAGCTTCTCCAACCCTAGAAGCTAACTTAGAGAAAACTAAAACTAGGGTTTCACCAACTATGGAAGCATGGAGCGATTGACATAAGAGAGAGCGGATTGAGCGACGTGGGTGAGAGATTTTTAATTTAATTTTTATTTTTAGGGTTTGAGGTTTTTGGGAATTTCTTGCATGTATAAATAGAATTGAGGGGTGTGCGAAAAACCTTATGCCTGGGCTAGCCAGTGCACCAATTAGGTTTAATTGTAGAATAATTTGTGTTTTATTATTTCCTCTGATGTTTTAAATAAATTTGCTAGGGTTGAGATTGAACCCATAATTTGCTGCTAAGTTTGGTTAATCCTTTGATAATTGTTCTTGTTATGCTACAATGTTTAGGATAAATCTAATTTAAACACATCTGCATTTTACTTTCACAATTCATGCCATGTATGCATTGTAGTCAGACTATCTCTATGTTGAATGTGTGCAATTCATGCTTCATTTATCATTATTGATCTTTAGACTAATTGTGCCCTGAGAAGACAGTTAGTACTATAGAAAGATACTCTAATTGCAATTAGAATATCCATCTTAGGATATGTTTAATCACCTAAGTAATGAAGTTAATCTATGACTAGTTGTACTATTACAAGACAGCTAGTACTAGGGGTTATTTAGTTGCTTTAGTTGATAAGAAACTATCCATTGAAACCCTGGATAAATGGCAGACTTGTATCTTGCCTGTTGTCCATTACAAGGGACAAGAATATTATTGAATGTGGACTGACTTAGCTAAGATTAGGTGGTGGATTCGACAACCTAGTGCTTTACAATCTTGTTGCATCTTAGCTCACTGTCACAACAATTTCACCTCAGTCGCTTCGACAACAAATCATAATTGTGTTACACTTGCTAGAAATTCAGTTTAGGAAGCCTTGATCAACTCCACAGCACCACAAGTCTCTGTGGTTCGACCCGTACTTGCCACGTCTCCGATAGACGCCGTGCACTTGCGGTTATAATTTGTAGGCAAAAACAGACCCATTCCCCAGCCTACCACTTACATATTTCTCGAAATATGTGTTGGTAAGCTTTTGTTTCAACCAAGTTCATCTTATATTCTTGACGAAAGTCAAAAGATGATCATGTGAAAATCGCCGAGTAACATCTTACATGGTTTGTGTGATGCAATCATTTGATGTAGACCTGGAATGTTTCGTTATGATTATTTCAATAACTTGAAATTTGCTTTGATGCTAATAGTGTGTGAAAACGGCTATTGTCATCCTCTAAGAAAGTTTCAATGATTGAAATAGAGTTTAGAACACTTAACCAACATTGGATTATAAACATGTTGTGCACTCTTGCATATATATGATCCATGTCTAAGAACCATAGTATGCATACTCGTATGCGTACCTGTTGGTTTGAGAAGTATGGTAACCTAAGTACACGTACCCGTATGCATACTGGCGTAAGGTTCATGTCCGGAAATTTCTGTTGGGTTTGGAGGTGTGTGTACACGTTCGCATACTGGCGAAAACCAAACTTGGTCCGGCTACTTAAGTATGTGTACCCGTTTGCATACTTGAGTGGTTAAAGTTCTAAGATCGGTTGTGACATGAACTAAAACATTTATATAATAAGGAATGCATTCTTTGCAAACCGTGGCTATAATGTTCATGAATTGATTCGAGTGAGTTGGTCGGTTGTCAGCCGACACAAAAATAAATTACACTTTCTTACTACTCAAAATTTATAATAAAGCAAGGGCAAGAAAGGATCGTTCCCACAGAGAGGGGTAGGTTGTCAATATGTTTCGATTTCTTATAATAACACCTGGGGGATTTTCTGATTTTTATAATAGTATACTAAAATAAAAGCAAAGCAAAGAAATAAATCACGCAAATCAATGAGGTGAAAATATTGGATAAAGGTTTCATCTTCAATTGAAAACAAGTTTTGAATGTATGATTAGAATTCGTATTTAATCTCGCTATCATCAAAAGCCCTAGAATATCTTATTTCAAGAATACTCCATAAATTTCCTAAGTCATCAACACACACATTAGAGCTGCGTATGTGAATTTTACCTAAAGAATAACCTAACGCCTTGCGCTAATTAAGTTCAATTCCTTGGAGCATTAAGTTTCAGAAATAGGCTAATCAATGCAATTGTAATACATTGCACACACAATTCGAACAATGGTCAATTTCTACATATGACTACAAGGATGTATCACTACAAACCTTAATCATATCATGCTACTCGTATTCAAGGTTATCGCTCGATGATGAACCCTAAAATAGCTATAGATATGGATGTGAGTTCAATTAATTCTAGACTTAACTAAACAAACATTCAATCATATTGCAATACATCAATCATGCAATTATTATAACCCGTAGAAATCAAACGATAATATTGAGAGAAAACTAATTCATAAAAATCATAACTTGTTTTCAAAATCCAACTACATCTTTAACCAATAACAATAAATCAACTACTTGGGTTTTTGGAAATCATCACAAAGAGTTTAGAAGAATCTATCATGTGAAACCCTAGAAAACAAGTAGAAGCCTCCTAATGGAGATATTAGGTTTAGAGAAAGAGTTTTCTATTTATATGCTTCTCCCATTCCAAAAGGATACTCTTTCCAAATTTAGGTCTTCTCAAAACCCATCTCCAATTGGTCCACTAAGCCCATGTGTGGAAAATACCTGTGTGAAAATTATGTCCAAAAATTGTCGCCGGAAAACTGGGTATATGGTCGGAATTTGGCCGGAAAAGTATCTCGGTGACCGGCAAAGTCAACCCGGTCACTGGGTCAACGAGTCGACTTTGGTCAGGTCAACCGAGTCAAGGCGAATCGGTGAGTCAGAGCCGAGTCAGATAAATAATGCCTGAGTCAGAGGCTAACTCAGCTAGGCCAATGCCATCTTGCACGGGCCTTAAGTTGTGCTGCACCATCATTGCGCTTCACTGCAAGTCATGATGGCTCTCTTGCAACTCCTTAATCTCTGCATCCTTCCAATCTCAGTTCACTGCTAACCTCCACCTGCAACAGCACCCTGGCACTTGTCATTGCAACCATCTCAAGCCATTGCTATATTCTCTGCTATGCATACACAACTCAATCCCATATCTTCTTGACAGCACCAGCTTCAATGCCTTCTCTAGTCCATAACACCACAGTCAATTCCTGCAGCAACAACACATTTCCAATTCCTTATTGTTCTTGTATTCACAGCACAACCTGAAATGCAGCTGCAATAACTTGCCTAGCCAGCCTCTCACAAACAGCATCACCAGTACTTCATAGTTCAGTCACCACCATCAAGTTCATTCTCAGTTCAACCGTTCTGGCTTCCCAAAGAAGAAGCAACCACCATTCATCTTTCCTGCAACATTCATTTCACTAAGAATAAAGAACAACCAACTGGTGCTAATCTGCATCTCCTCCATGAGTTCAATCCAGTTGCACACTGCTTTGATTCCATCTCAGCACTTGCAATGAATTGAAACCAACCTGCAATACCAGCTGAACTCAGCTGCAAACCTACAACAGCAGCTCTAGTCTTTGTTTTGCGCCACAACATCGCCAGTAGCTACACCTACACCATTACAGCTCCCCTTGGCGGTAATCACCAGTACCATAGCTATAACAACACACAACCTCAAACTAGTCTTCACACAGACTCCAACCAATGCCCCCTTCTTTTGATTCTCACAGCCAGTGCATCCATTACCTTCTAACTACGAGCTGGTATTCAACACCACAGACCCAATCAACCACATCAGCTGCAATACCTCAACCGCAACTATATTGCCACCTGCAATCCATGACACTGCATCGCCATACAAAGGCCACCAGAATCATCATGCCATTGCACTTACACCAAACCACCTCCTCTGAACTCTACTGCCGAGAATGGCATCAATTCAAAACCAACATTGCACCCGTCCCGCCATCGCTTCTTCCTCTCAAAATCAGAAAGAACAAATCAGAATCTTCACAACCAGACTTCTCTAGTATCAGCTGCATCATCCCATTAGCTGCTCATAACCACCACCATGATCATTTCCCATTTGCAGTAGCAACACTGCCGTCGTGCCATCGCTCCATTGAAACCAAACTTAGCTCAAATTCCATATTCTCTGCCATCTGTTCCTTGACTCTGTCTTCGAGTTCAACAGCACCACAGCACCATTGAGAACACCAACGCAGATTCATCTCTTCCAACCAAACCCAGCTTGTAATTCCCTTCTTAATTTCAAATCCACCTCAATTCCCATCTCAACAGAATACCAATGCAGATTTATCTCAAAACCCATTCTTCCATATCCTTTAAAATCTCAGAATACTCATTATTTGTTCCTCTCTGCCATACCCAGCTTCATCTTCTTAACCAATACCAGATTGCACCTTTGATAATAGCAGCAGCTTCAAAGCAAACCCTGAATCCCATTCTCAACCCAAACACAAATTAAAAGAGCCCATTTCATAAATCTCATCCACTGCCAAATTGAACCCGAGAAGAAACCCATTATATTCGCCACCAAATCAAGGTTGTAACCGCCACCAATTCCATTTTCTCCTAAGCTAGCTTCTTCTCAAATCGACATCAACCCCTCTTCTCAGAAGCAAACCCATCCTCTTCCTTGCTCAGATCATCATAACCCCATGAATTCCTGCTCATCTCCATCTCCAGAGAGGTCTTCTCTACAAACCCTAACCTCAATTGAACCAGAAATCTCAGATCTCTATTTCCCTATCTGCAACATTCCAGTGTTCTTCTGATTCCTCTTTTTCACTGAAATTTCAGTTCTTATACTCTCGATCTTGAATTCATCACCTAGACATTAGAACCACCGTCTATGCAACTCAATCCACAGCGTCTCCATTTCTTCACCTCTCTCAATTTCAGAACTGAACGTAGCCGACAAATGATTGGAAAAAGACTATTTTCTCAACTGTAGGTTCAGGTAATGACGAGAACTGCTATTGACAACTATAACTCTGATAAGGGCTGCCACAATCAACTTAATTCTCTATTCAAACTCAACCGTCGATTGGGAATCGACAGTTCATTCTTCACCTCCTTCGCTACATAACCTTCGCTGGCTCCAAGGATCAACCGCCTGTGAATCAGTCTTTTTGCCTTTTACGCTTGATAGGTGTAGAATACACCGTATTTACTATATAGAGTTTATGCTTTCTTTGCTATTTTTCTTGTGAATTATGTACTTTACGCGTGTTTTTGAGTTATTAGGTACTCTGGAGTCGCACGGAGGAAAAGAAGAGGAAATCATCCCAATTGGAGCAAAAAAGCGAAGCTATCGGCGAAAGAACGAGGCCATTCCGGGTCCGTATGAGAAAGTTGTAAGCAAAGTCAACAATTAAGCTTGTCAGTTCCCAAGGACTGACAATACAAAGAGATTTATTGGTGGCCCATATCCATTATCCGGGGTGCCTTAATAATGGCCGTACAGGCAACCTTATCATTTGGTCGAGAAGAAGGAAATTGTTCTCAGCCTCAGAATTTAGTTTGTTGTGTTTCTGTGAAAGATAGAAGTGAGAGCCGAAAATGAGAAATATTTGGCTGCTGAGAACAAGATTTGTAATGGAGGTGACGTTGATGGCTTCCGTGAAGATGGTGAGGGTTTGATTTAACAGGGGAAATCAAGGACTGAGCCACTGAGGTTGAATTGAACTCAGGGGTTTGTGGTTGTGTGACTAAGATGGATCGATGGAAGATTTTGAGCTGTGAAGACTCAGATTGATGGGTATTGGAATTAGGTTTGCAACAGGAAAGCTGATGAAGCTCAGATGAAAGATTTTTGTGGCTGTTGAGCTGTAGAAGTTGGATCTGTTGCTGCTGCAGATGTTGCTGCCATGGAGTGAACTGAGGTTAGGCTGAGATACAATGATTCTGGTGTTACAGTGAGGTTATGGGGAAATGGGTTTGGCTCAGGAGAGATTTGAAGGAAGAAATTGGGAAACAAATGAGGGTTCTACTCAGATTTGTGTTTGGA
Organism: Papaver armeniacum; assembly: GCA_023531295.1. Classification (NCBI taxonomy): domain Eukaryota; kingdom Viridiplantae; phylum Streptophyta; class Magnoliopsida; order Ranunculales; family Papaveraceae; genus Papaver; species Papaver armeniacum. Next base: position 19,753 of record JAJJWW010005563.1, read on the forward strand.
TTATCTTGTGTTGGTGTTGTAGAATTCTGGTGGTTGAAGTGTTTGAAGCAAGGGTCTGTTAATTGAGGTAAATGGTGATGGGGTTGAAATCAAGATGGAGGAGAAATTGAAGCTGTCTTAGATTGTTTCAGTGAAGAAGTTATGGGTATCTTAACTTACAGATGGGTTGGTTCTGGGTATTAAGGCCACAGAAGTGGAGATTGGAAATTAGGGTATGAAATGGTTCTGTGATGTGCTCTGGTTCTGGTGGATTGGCTAAGGAGATGAATTGGTGGATGCTGTTGTTGCAGTGCAAGGTGAGATGTTGGCCTGAGCTAGTGTGGAACTGTGGTTGATGTTTGTGAAGTAGCAGGTGGAGTTGTACTGCAGGTGGTGATGAATGGTGCTGGTAAATTGTGCTGTTGCACTCAGAAGGAAGTTGTGCAGTGTCTAGCTGGTGTTGGAGCTGATATTGCGGGTTATGAATGGTTGCAGTTTCAATGGTGTGGTGAGTGCTGGTTTCAGGCTGGTTAAGATGCAATGCTAGTGGTGGTGTTGTGCAATGGAGTTGAAGCATCTGGATTTGGTGTTGAGTCTGTGTTGGAGCTCAAGGCAGGCAAAACTTGGCCTGAGATGTGGAGATTGCCGCAGGAAATAGTTGGTGCTGGCCTGGGAAGTGTGGAGCTGTAGCTACAGGGCATGGCTCAATGCATGAACCCTGAATTGCTAGCTTGAGGTCTTGGTGAATGAATTGGAGCTATTGTTGAGAGGGTAGAAGGGATTGCTGGTTCTGGTGTAAGAGCCGCAGTTGCAGCATAGAAGTGGAGGGTACGAGCTACATTAACTGAATCTTGTATGGACTGTATTTGCGAGCTGAGGAGCACCTGGTTATATTGCAGTGCAAGTGGCAGCTGAAATTACAAGGGTCAGAATTGCAGGAAGCTGCAGAATGAATGAATGATTACATGGAGTGATTGAAGTTGCAGGCCATTGCTAAGAAGAGTCTATGGAGCCTGGTGTCGGTACTAATGGCCTGGGCTGGAGAAGTATGCAACTGGTGCAACTGAAGGCAGCTGTGGCGTTGTTGAATACCTGAAATGAGATAGAGAAGGGTACTGTGATGAAATTGTGGTGCAGGAATTTGCCTGGCAAGCCATTTGGTGATCATCTTTGAGCGACCAATATGGTTTGGATGGATTAGCTGATGCACAATGATTGCGCATCTCACAGTTTAGCCTGTGCAATGGCTCAAGGCCTGGCATTTCAGCTCAAGAACAGCTGATTCACATCTGAGTCATGTTCTGACTCGGCCTGACTAGTTCTGACCCGATCCGATTCAGTGAGCTGACCCGTTGACCCGGCCGTTCTGACTCGTTGACCGGTGACCGGGCGGACTTTGCCGGTCACCGGAGCTGTTTTCCGGCGACTTTCCGGCCGATTTCCGGCCACAATACCAGACTTCCGGCGACCGTTTTTGGGGCTTATTTTCTACACGGGTTTCTCATCCTTATGGGCTTGGTGGATTCTCACCTAATGGACTTTGAAGACTAGACCTAATTTTAGAAGTTGGAGAAATCTATAAAAGGGAAGGTCTTCTACAACTTGTGATATATCTTTTTCTTGGAATTTTGGAGAGCCACTTTTGTTTACGCTTCTAGGGTTTGGTTTTGTTCTTCTTCTTCCTTGTTTTATTATTGAATATTGATGATGATGAACTCCATAGCTATGAGTAGCTAAACATCTTATTGGTTATGGGATAAAAGTTGATTTCTCAACATGCTTTTGATTCAATGAATTAGTTTTGTCTCAGTAATTATTGTTTGTGATTCACAATTAATAGTGTTATAAGATTTGAAAACTTGTTAGGTTGAGTCCGGAATCAATCCGATTTGTGTTCATCTCTAGAGCTATATTAGGGTTTTCAATACGAAAATGTTGTTTATCCCTGATTCTAAGTAGCATAATTGTGGTTAGTGCTTATAGTGATATATCCTATTAGTCACAAGTGAATCATAACTTTTGTTAAAACGTTTAGTGCTTTTACACATTCGTTTGCATTGATGAGTCTTATTCCATAAATCTTAATGCTTTTAGGGAGTTAAACTTAATTGTGCTTTTACACTTTAGGTTGCTTTCGACGAAGAATTCACATAAGCATCTTTTAATGTGGTTGTGATGAAAACAGGGAATTAACGGGTTATACTTGCGATCAAGATATCCTAGGACTTTTAATAAATACGAGATTAAATACCAATTCTAATCATTGATGAAAATACATGTTTGTGAATGATACCATCCCTTGACCAATATTCTCTCCTTATTGATAATTCCAATTACTTACTTTGCTTTTAATTACTTTTATTTGCTTAAATACAACAAACATACCTTGGGTTATTCTAGAAACTGAAAGTTTATAACAACAAACGCCTCCTCGTGGATACGAACTCTTTCTTATCGAATACTATATTTATATCTAGTTGATTGGGAAAGTGAAATTATATTTGACGGATTGACAACCGACCAAATTTTGGCGTCGCTGCCGGGGAACGAACCCGGGTCACCCGCGTGACAGGCGGGAATACTTACCACTATACTACAATGACTTGCTGCAATGCTTTCCCAATCTTAATGCTTTCTTGATGGCTATTCAGGTTATAATCAGATTGTGATAGCGCCGGAGGACCAAGAGAAAACCACTTTCACTTGTCCTTTCGGTACTTTTGCTTATAGAAGGATGCCTTTTGTCCTATGCAATGCTCCAGCTACCTTTCAAAGGTGTATGGTAAGTATCTTTTCGGAATATGTTGAAAACATAATCGAAGTGTTCATGGATGACTTTAGTGTCTTTGGTGATTCTTTTGACCTTTGCTTGAACAATTTGTCTCTAATCCTTGAACGATGTGTTGAAACAAATCTTGTGCTAAATTGGGAGAAGTGCCATTTCATGGTAACTCATGGCATAGTTTTAGGCCATATAATATCTTCTAAAGGCTTGGAAGTTGATAAATCTAAGATAGACCTTATTCGTGCTCTTACCCCTCCCACTACGGTGAGGGAGATACGTTCTTTTCTTGGTCATGCAGGTTTTTATCGTAGGTTCATCAAGGACTTTTCCAAGATAGCATCACCACTTTGTAACTTATTGCAAAAAGATGTGGTTTTTCACTTTGATGAGAAATGTATGGCGGCATTCAATCGTTTGAAAGAACTTTTGATTTCAGCCCCTATCATTAAACCACCGGATTGGAGTAAGCCGTTTGAACTCATGTGTGATGCTAGTGATTATGCGGTTGGTGCGGTGCTTGGGCAACGTGTGGGGAAGCTTCCTCATGCTATCTATTATGCTTCTAGAACGTTAAATGAGGCTCAACAAAACTACACAACTACTGAAAAGGAGTTATTAGCCATTGTTTTTTCTTTAGAAAAGCTTCGCTCTTATCTAATTGGTACAAAAGTTGTTGTCTTTTCTGATCATGCAGCACTTAGATACTTGCTTACAAAGAAAGAGGCGAAACCGAGGCTCATACGATGGATATTACTCTTGCAAGAGTTTGATATTGAAATCAAAGACAAGAAAGGAATTGAGAACACCGTTGCGGATCATTTGAGCCGACTTGCTGTGGACAAGGAGACTATCCCGTTGCGTGAGAGTTTCCCGGACGAGCAACTTTTCTCAATTGCCCTTGGAGAACCATGGTATGCCGATATTGTCAATTACTTAGTTTCTAAACAAATCCCAAAGAACTTGTCTCGTGCTGAGAGGGACAAACTTAAGAGGTTAGGAAACCAATACATATGGGATGATCCATACTTATGGAAACATGGTAGTGACCAAGTAATACGAAGGTGCGTGCCCGAATCCGAATTTAACTCTATCTTGTCTTTTTGTCACTCTTATGCTTGCGGAGGACATTTTGGGAGTAAGAGAACCGCGCACAAGGTACTTGAAAGTGGTTTTTATTGGCCAACTTTGTTTAAAGATGCACATATATTTTGTACAACTTGTGATAGGTGTCAAAGAACCGGCAATCTAGGTGTCCGAAATCAAATGCCACAAACTTATATTCAATTTATTGAAGTTTTTGATGTATGGGGTATTGATTTTATGGGGCCTTTTGTCAACTCCCATGGGAATTTTTTATATCTTACTTGCGGTTGATTATGTCTCGAAATGGGTGGAAGCTAAAGCCACCCCTACTAATGATTCTAAAGTGGTTTCAGATTTTGTGCAAGCTAATATTTTTGCAAGGTTTGGAATTCCAAGAGCCATAATTAGCGATGGGGGTTCTCACTTCAAAAACAGGATTTTACAAAGCTTGTTGGCGAAGTACAATGTGTCGCACAAGATTGCAACACCTTATCATCCCCAAACCAATGGACAAGCCGAGGTGTCTAACCGTGAGGTGAAATCAATTCTAGAAAAGACGGTGAATCCGACAAGGAAGGATTGGAGCATGCGACTTAATGATGCTTTGTGGGCGTATAGAACCGCATATAAAACACCTATTGGAATGTCTCCTTTTAGGCTTGTGTATGGTAAACCTTGTCACTTACCCGTGGAAATTGAGCATAAGGCGTTTTGGGCTATTAAGCAATGCAACATGGAGATGGATGGGGCTAGAAAGCAAAGGAAGTTACAACTTCAAGAGCTAGAGGAGCTTCGCAATGATGCATTTGAAAGCTCACGGATTTACAAAGAAAAGACGAAAGCATTCCATGATAACATGATTTCTAGGAAACAATTTTGTATTGGGCAGAAAGTGCTTTTGTTTAATTCTCGCTTGCAATTATTTAAGGGTAAATTAAGGTCACGATGGATCGGACCTTTTATTGTTACTAATGTGTTTTCTCATGGTGCAAAGTGGAAATTGTAGCATAGACAGGGGAAAGAACTTAAAGTTAATGGGCATCGGTTGAAACCATATTATGAGAACTTCACTTCCGAAGTGGTGGAAGGAGTTAACTACGTGGATGTGCTCCCTCTGGAGGAGTCATAGAAAGCAAGGAGATAGTCGGGCTGACGACTTTAAACCAAGCGCTACTTGGGAGGCAACCCAAAGGATGAGTATTTCTTGTCTTGTATTTATTTCTTTTCTTGTTTTTAGTTTTTCTTGTTTTGTTTTTACTTTGTTTTTGCTGATTTCTTGCTAGGATTTCCCACCTTGACTTACTTTGGACGATTCAATTTACATTGAGGACAATGTAAAGTTTAAGTGTGGGGGAGTGGTTTATGTTGTAAGTTTTTGCAATTTTTCAACTTTTTTGTGAACTAGTGAATAAGAAAACTCCAACTTGTAGTTATTTAGAGTCACATAGTATACATGTCGCTAAGATTACATCGAGAATCTCACAATAGTGACTGAACTTAGAGATGATGAGAGAACATGATCGGGTTTCTTAATTGTATGAGAGTTAAAGTTGGATTTAACCATGCCGGTGGCAAATAAGGTGCAGGCTGAATTCGGTATTAGAACAGTGATCCCCTATAGTGGAGACTACCCATGTTACATAATGTGAGGCACCAACCTTCAATTCTTTGTACCTGTCTAAATTGTGCTTTTATAGTGTGTGTCACCGTACGTAAATTCCGGGCAGAATGGTGAGCTGTCCAATTTCCCACTATAGAAGCACTATTTTGATCTCTTGAGTGCTATTTTTATCAACCATGTTGGTGACATCGAATTGCTAACTTACATTCCACTTGTGATCTTGTTCGCAGTTAGCACCATCCACCTTATCTCTCTACACCAACAGGTCCATAGAAACACCATCATCATCAACAAGAGGAGCATCACAAATTCGAAGGAAAGTTGAATACGTTCGAGGTTTACAAGCAACACTACAGGAATGGGCAGATTTCATATTTGAGTAAAGCAACAAAAACAGGGGCAGAATTTTTATAAGTTGAAGACTATAATACAAGAGCGGAAATTATCAAGGATGAAAGTTCGAGAAGTTTATGATATCAAGACATATAAGTTGTGAAGATTGAAGCGGTAATGTACTTACACCATGGCATTGTACTTACATTTTTATTTTAATTTATTTGTATTTTTACTTTCTCTTGTCTCAAAAAAAAAAAAAAAAAAAAATTCGAAAATTGAAAAAAAAAAAAAAAAAAAAATATATATATATATATAAAAAAAAAGAGACAAGAGAAAATTTTTAGGTTTGTTAATAGTTTTTATTTTTGTTTTATTTTTATTTTTGTATTTGTTTTAATTCTTATTCAAAAAAATATTAAAAAAAAAAAAAAAAAAAAAGGGTTTGTATAGTTTATTTTTGTATTCTTTCAATAAAGCCTATGGAAAGAAGGAATATCTATAATGAAGTTTCAAGCGACGAGGAATTTGAGGAAAGAATCATATTGTCGAGATTCTACGAAGTTCGAGAGTTATCATCAAGAGTTGAAGACCGAAGACGAAGATGAAGACACCGATAGAAGACCGAAGACGTTTCTATGGATCTTTGTGAGAGTGGTGCTAGCTGCACGCCGAACGGATTCACCGTAAGTAAGCATATTCCCACCTTCGTTAAATGGTCTGATTTCCTTTCGAAGAGATCGTGGAAAAATGGGTTTTCAAAAATATATAAAAGATGTGGGTTTTCAAAATATTTGGAGGGTTTTGCCTTCCTACCATTCAACGTGTCGCAGATTCTCTCTTCATTCCTACCGGACACATGTGTGACCCATAAAAAGCTGTTTATTATTGAGAGCAATATCATAAAACCCTTTCTTGTGAGGCAGAGTCGAGACTTTTGATCACTCCGAACCCGAATTTTAGTCGAGAAGGGATGGTTATCTCTCTCAACTTTTAAGAATGAGATTGTGTTCATTTATGTGTCTAACTTCTTATGACTAGTGTGCAGAATCTCTATGTCTTCTTAGCGCGTTGGATACTATCATTACAGAGAACTAGTAAGTTGGAAAAATAGGTTTTGTGGGTATATCTCTAGTAAACCCTCACGAGACTATAACTCGTCCACTAGGGACACCTAGGGGTTTAAAGGCTTGTTATTTATGCTAAAAGTGACTGTAGCCTCGACGACACGGAGTTGTTGTATTTTATTGTTTTGTTTGATTTGCTTGAGGACTAGCAAAGTCTAAGTGTGGGGGAATCTGATAGGTGTAGAATACACCGTATTTACTATATAGAGTTTATGCTTTCTTTGCTATTTTTCTTGTGAATTATGTACTTTACGCGTGTTTTTGAGTTATTAGGTACTCTGGAGTCGCACGGAGGAAAAGAAGCGGAAATCATCCCAATTGGAGCAAAAGGCGAAGCTATCGACGAAAGAACGAGGCCATTCCGGTCCGTATGAGAAAGTTGTAAGCAAAGTCAACAATTAAGCTTGTCGGGTTCCCAAGGACTGACAATACAAAGAGATTTATTGGTGGCCCATATCCATTATCCGGGGTGCCTTAATAATGGCCGTACAGGCAACCTTATCATTTGGTCGAGAAGAAGGAAATTGTTCTCAGCCTCAGAATTTAGTTTGTTGTTGTTTCTGTGAAAGATAGAAGTGAGAGCCGAAAATGAGAAATATATGGCTGCTGAGAACAAGATTTGTAATGGAGGTGACGTTGATGGCTTCCGTGAAGATGGTGAGGGTTTGATTTAACAGGGGAAATCAAGGACTGAGCCACTGAGGTTGAATTGAACTCAGGGGTTTGTGGTTGTGTGACTAAGATGGATCGATGGAAGATTTTGAGTGTGGAAGACTTCAGATTGATGGGTATTGGAATTAGGTTTGCAACAGGAAAGCCGATGAAGCTCAGATGAAAGATTTTTGTGGCTGTTGAGCTGTAGAAGTTGGATCTGTTGCTGCTGCAGATGTTGCTGCCATGGAGTGAACTGAGGTTAGGCTGAGATACAATGATTCTGGTGTTGCAGTGAGGTTATGGGGAAATGGGTTTGGCTCAGGAGAGATTTGAAGGAAGAAATTGGGAAACAGATGAGGGTTCTACTCAGATTTGTGTTTGGATTATCTTGTGTTGGTGTTGTAGAATTCTGGTGGTTGAAGTGTTTGAAGCAAGGGTCTGTTAATTGAGGTAAATGGTGATGGGGTTGAAATCAAGATGGAGGAGAAATTGAAGCTGTCTTGGATTGTTTCAGTGAAGAAGTTATGGGTATCTTAACTTACAGATGGGTTGGTTCTGGGTATTAAGGCCACAGAAGTGGAGATTGGAAATTAGGGTATGAAATGGTTCTGTGATGTGCTCAGGGTTCTGGTGGATTGGCTAAGGAGATGAATTGGTGGATGCTGTTGTTGCAGTGCAAGGTGAGATGTTGGCCTGAGCTAGTGTGGAACTGTGGTTGATGTTTGTGCTGTAGCAGGTGGAGTTGTACTGCAGGTGGTGATGAATGGTGCTGGTAAATTGTGCTGTTGCACTCAGAAGGAAGTTGTGCAGTGTCTGGCTGGTGTTGGAGCTGATATTGCGGGTTATGAATGGTTGCAGTTTCAATGGTGTGGTGAGTGCTGGTTTCAGGCTGGTTAAGATGCAATGCTAGTGGTGGTGTTGTGCAATGGAGTTGAAGCATCTGGATTTGGTGTTGAGTCTGTGTTGGAGCTCAAGGCAGGCAAAACTTGGCCTGAGATGTGGAGATTGCCGCAGGAAATAGCTGGTGCTGGCCTGGGAAGTGTGGAGGCTGTAGCTACAGGGCATGGCTCAATGCATGAACCCTGAATTGCTAGCTTGAGGTCTTGGTGAATGAATTGGAGCTATTGTTGAGAGGGTAGAAGGGATTGGATTGGTTCGGTGTAAGAGCCGCAGTTGCAGATAGAAGTGGAGGGTACGAGCTACATTAATCGAATCTTGTATGGATGTGTATTTATGAGCCGAGGAGCACTGGTTATTGCAGTGCAAGTGGCAGCTGAAATTACAAGGGTCAGAATTGCAGGAAGCTGCAGAATGAATGAATGATTACATGGAGTGATTGAAGTTGCAGGCCATTGCTAAGAAGAGTCCATGGAGTCTTTGCTGGTACTAATGGCCTGGCGGAGAAGTATGCAACCTGTGCAATGAAGGCATTTGTGGCGTTGTTGAATACCCGAAATGAGATAGAGAAGGGTACCGTGATGAAATTGTGGTGCAGAATTTGCTGGCAAGCCATTTGGTGATCAGTCTTTGGCAGCCAATATGGCTGGATGGATTAGCTGATGCACAATGATTGCGCATCTCACAGTTTAGCCTGTGCAATGGCTCAAGGCCTGGCATTTCAGCTCAAGAACAGCTGATTCACATCTGAGTCATGTTCTGACTCGGCCTGACTAGTTCTGACCCGATCCGATTCAGTGAGCTGACCCGTTGACCCGGCCGTTCTGACTCGTTGACCGGTGACCGGGCGGACTTTGCCGGTCACCGGGGCTGTTTTCCGGCCGATTTCCGGCCACAATACCAGACTTCCGGCGAACGTTTTTGGGGCGTATTTTCTACACGGGTTTCTCATCCTTATGGGCTTGGTGGATTCTCACCTAATGGACTTTGAAGACTAGACCTAATTTTAGAAGTTGGAGAAATCTATAAAAGGGAAGGTCTTCTACAACTTGTGATATATCTTTTTCTTGGAATTTTGGAGAGCCACTTTTGTTTACGCTTCTAGGGTTTGGTTTTGTTCTTCTTCTTCCTTGTTTTATTATTGAATATTGATGATGATGAACTCCATAGCTATGAGTAGCTAAACATCTTATTGGTTATGGGATAAAAGTTGATTTCTCAACATGCTTTTGATTCAATGAATTAGTTTTGTCTCAGTAATTATTGTTTGTGATTCACAATTAATAGTGTTATAAGATTTGAAAACTTGTTAGGTTGAGTCCGGAATCAATCCGATTTGTGTTCATCTCTAGAGCTATATTAGGGTTTTCAATACGAAACGTTGTTTATCCCCGATTCTAAGTAGCATAATTGTGGTTAGTGCTTATAGTGATATATCCTATTAGTCACAAGTGAATCATAACTTTTGTTAAAACGTTTAGTGCTTTTACACATTCGTTTGCATTGATGAGTCTTATTCCATAAATCTTAATGCTTTTAGGGAGTTAAACTTAATTGTGCTTTTACACTTTAGGTTGCTTTGACGAAGAATTCACATAAGCATCTTTTAATGTGGTTGTGATGAAAACATAGGGAATTAACGGGTTATACTTGCGATCAAGATATCCTAGGACTTTTAATAAATACGAGATTAAATACCAATTCTAATCATTGATGAAAATACATGTTTGTGAATGATACCATCCCTTGACCAATATTCTCTCCTTATTGATAATTCCAATTACTTACTTTGCTTTTAATTACTTTTATTTGCTTAAATACAACAAACATACCTTGGGTTATTCTAGAAACTGAAAGTTTATAACAACAAACGCCTCCCTGTGGATACGAACTCTTTCTTATCGAATACTATATTTATATCTAGTTGATTGGGAAAGTGAAATTATATTTGACGGATTGACAACCGACCAACGCTCCAAATAGACGTTTTCTCCTTCTTTTGCTCATAATGACTCCATTGCACCTAATAAACTCAAACTCACACATAAGAGATGCAATTCACAAGGATAATAGCAAAGCAAGTATAAATACTAGATATAAAATTAGGTGTTTTACAACACCTATCAAATTCCCCCAGACTTAGACTTTGCTAGTCCTCGAGCAAATCAAATAAAAAAATTCTAAAACATACATACAACTCCGTGTCATCGAGGCTACGGTCACTTTTAGCATAAATAACAAGCCTTTGAACCCCTAGGTGTCCCTAGTGGACGAGTTATAGTCTCGTGAGCGCTTACTAGAGATATACCCACAAAACCTATTTTTCCAACTTACTAGTTCTCCGTAATGATAGCATCCAACGCGCTAAGAAGACATAGAGATTCTGCACACTAGTCATAAGAAGTTAGACACATAAATGAACACAATCTCATCCTTAAGAGTTGAGATAGAAATAACCATTCCTTCTCGAAAGAAATTCGGGTTCGGAGTGATCAAAAGTCTTGACTCTGCCTCACAAGAAAAGGTTTTACGAAGTTGCTCTTAATAATAAACAGCTTTTTATGAGTCACACATGTGTCCAGGTAGGAATGAAGAGAGAATCCTGAGACACTTTGAATGGTAGGAAGGCATAACCCTCCGAATCGTTTTAAAAACCCACATCTTTTAATTCATTTTGAAAACCCTTTTTTCTGACGATCTCTACGAAAGGAAATCAACCACTTAACGAAGGTGGGAATATGCTTACTTACCTCGTTATCCGTTCGACGTGCAGCTAGCACCACTCTCACAGCATCCATAGAAACGTCTTCGGTCTTCAATCGGTGTCTTCATCTTCTTCTTCGGTCTTCAACTCTTGATGATAACTCTTGAACTTCGTAGAATCTTGACAATGTAACTCTTTCCTCTAATTCATTGTTGCTTGAAACTTCATTATAGATATTTCTTCTTCCATCGGCTTTATTGAAAGAAAACAAAACTAAAAACGAACTATACAAACCCAAAATATGATACAATGAATTTTTCTTGTTTTTTTTTTTTTTCATATTATTATTATTATTATTATTTATTTTTTCTTTCAAATTTTTTTTATGAGACAAGAAAAATAAAACAAATACAAAATAAGAACAAAACGAAACAAAACAATAAAACTAGTAATGAACCTAAAGAGATTTTCTCTTGTTTTTTTTTTTTCATTTCATTTTTTTTCCATTTCATTTTTTTTTTTTTTTTTTGAGACAAGAGAAATAAACACAAACTGAAAATAAATATAAAATAAGTACAAATGGCCATGGTGTAAGTATTTTACCGCATGATTCTTCACAACTTGTATGTCTCGATATCATAAACTTCTCGAACTCTCATCTTGATAATCTTCGCTCTTGTATATAAGTCTTCAACTTGTAAAAATTTCTCTCCTTGTCTTGTTGCTTTACTTGAATATGAAATGCTCATTTATGTACTGCGTTTCTTGTAAACCTTGAACGTCTTCAACTTTCCTTCAAATTTGTGATGCTCCTCTTGTTGATGATGATGGTGTTTCTATGGACCTGTTGGTGTAGAGATAGAAAAAGTGGATGGTGCTAACTGCGAACAAGATTACAAGTGGTATGTAAGTTAGCAATTCGATGTCACCATCATGATTGATAAAAATAGCACTCAAGAGATCAAAATAGTGCTTCTATTGGTGGGAGGTTGGGCAGCTCACCATTCTGCCCGGAATTTACGTACAGTGACACAAACTCTAAAAGCACATATTTAGACATGTACAAAGAATTGAAGGCCGGTGCCTCGCATGATGTAACATAGGTAGTCTCCACTATAGGGGATCACTACTCTAATACCGAATTCGATCCGCACCTTATTTGCCACTGGCATGGTTAAATCCAACTTTAACTCTCATACAAGTAAGAAACCCGATCATGTTCTCTCGTCATCTCTAAGTTCAAGTCACTCTTATGAGATTCTCGATGCAATCTTAGCGACATGTATACTATGTGACTCTAAACTAACAACAAGTTGGAGTTTTTTATTCACTAATTTACACAAAAGTTGAAAATTTATGAAAAATTTACAACACGAATGCTTAACCACTCCCCCACACTTAAACTTTACATTGTCCTCAATGTAAATTGAATCGTCCAAAGAAAGTCAAGGTGGGAAATCATATAACAATATGCGACAAGAAATCAGAAAAAATAAAAACAAGACAAGAAAAAGATAAAAACAAAACAAGAAATACTCATCGTATGGGTTGCCTCCCATGCAGCGCTTGGTTTAAAGTCGTCAGCCCGACTATATCCTTGCAAGATTCATTCCCCATATATCAACAATCTGAAAAGTTGGGGATCCTTCCATGTAACCTGTTTTGCAAACACTAGCTTCACACAAATATTAGTAATATAAAACAGAAATGAAGTTATTAACCGATAAAAGTTTCCCCCACACTTATTCTTGTCCACACTTGGAAGTGTATAAAGAATAGAGAAGTCGGTTACTTCCACGGTTTCTTGTTCCAAAACCTGCATAGTATGAGAATCAAGTATCTCTAATGGAGGATATCGCGAAACAAAGTCATTCAACAATACTCTCGAAGCACATATATTCAAACCAATAAGAGGTAAAGGAGAAGAAACAATATGCAAAAGGTTAGACAAACCTTGCACAATCTCTTGTATCATGGAATCCTCTTCATCCTTGAAAAACTCAAGTGAATAATTCACCTCATGTATATCATGGTCCTCTATTAAACCTTGCAACCATTCTTCGTCCGTTTCTGCCTTAACCAAAGTCTCGACATAAACATCATCATTACAATCATTTGCAAGCTCAATTGGGTCTTCCATAATATTGGTCATATTGGTTTCATTCTCAACATTCTCCTCTTCATTAGACTCAAACCTTGTTGCAAAGTTATCATCAAATATCTCCAAAGGATGGTCCTTTTTAACACAATCATCTTCGTCTTCATTTTCAGACTCACCATAATAAGAATCGTCGTCGGTTTCCCAACCCTTATTACGACGTCGTTTAAGTTCCATATGAATGGTCCTAATAATTTCATCGACAAGCTCTTCCGAGGCTCCATCATCTTCCAACTTGTATAATTTATGTGCAAGTTTCCTGACGTTCACACGCTTACCACCGCTGGCTACAATAGGTTCTCTTTCCCATGACTCTTCCCTTTGAATGGGTGAATGATCATAACTACGATCTGGAGTCGGGTAAGAAGAGATGTTCCAAAAATTGGTTTGTGCGACGTTATCTCTATCACGGTCAAGTTGGTCTAGCCTTTGTTGCATGTCTTGTAATCCATTCAAAATCTGCATACAACTCGAATAAAGCCAATTAGAAGCAGAATTATCCCACTGTAGGATCATAATATCGCAACAAACAAGGTTCGCGAGATTAATAAACGACAGCATCGCGAAGGAGTCGCAGGAGCTAAAATAAACGACGCAATGAATAACGACAGGCAAAACATAAAGAAGACGTGAGACCTGGAGAGGGTTAAGAAGTGTCGCGAGAGTGAATGTTTGTGCATCTGCGACACTTCGCGAGACATTCCCGAAAATAAAGGGTAGCTTAGTTGTCATCCACTATGTATTACCCTATATAAAGGGCTAAATGAGTCCTGTAAAAGGAGAGATCTCTTTGGAATTGTTGGGCAAGTCATTAGGAGAGAGAAAGTTTAAGCATGCTTTAACTTCTAAGTGTAATTCTATTTTCCTATGTAAACATTTCATGAATTCAATCAATAAATATTCTTGATCTTACATCTTTCAATGGATTAATTAAGCAAAATCGAGTAAGGGGTGTAGTGTGGGAAATCCTGCTACTACATATGCGCTAGAAACAGGGATTGAGCAGAGATTGACGTAGAAATTGGAAGGAATTTGGATTAACATAGAAAAGATTTGGAGAAGATACTCAAGAATTCATTGGAAAAGAAAGATGGCTAGAAGAAGAAATGTACAAGGGCAACCAACGATTGTAAGAAGAAGTGGGAGACTTGCTGGAGAAAGGAGGAATGAAACAGGAGAATCGTCAAGGATGAATATGAGAAACGATGGAGAAGATCAAAACCAACCACCGATCTCCCCAGTAGCAAACGCAGCTGTGGATTATGATAGAGTAAGTGTACATACTTGGAGGTCTGATTCTGAAGATGAGAGAGAAGAGGAGCAAGGCAGTTGGTGAACAATGGACAAGGAGAGCAAGGAATGAATGGAGAAAACGAAGAAATTACAAAGATTAGAAAGATTGAGACAAACAATACACGAAGAGAGACGGCTAGAGGCAGAGGAACGAGCAAACTTGACAAGACAGAATCATGAATTGAGGATGGAAAATATGAGGTTGCAAAATAGGAGATCTAGAAGTAGCGTGAGATCAAGTTCAAGATCGAATAGGGAAGAAAGAAGGAGAGTTTTACCAACAGAAAGTACCGAGGAAGAAACACAAAATCCGAGTACGGAGCATGGCGAGAGAAGAGGGGAGATGGAAGATCGTTATGTTCCTCAGCCCGAAAATCTTCGAGATGAGCGGAATAGGGAAAATCAAGGAAACATGCAACTCCAAGAACCGAATGACCCACCAAGAAGGGAGAATAATCTTGCATGGGAGAGAAGAACGAGAAGAAACCGAGAGATTGAGGATGACATTGAGAGACACTACATTGAACAAGCGCGGCTAGCTCGCGAGAGAGAAAGGATAAGAGAAGAAATGGAAAATCAAGAGATGGAAGAGGCAATCCGGCAGAATAACCATGACAACCGCGAAAGAAGAAGGGAACAAAATCGTACCAATAGAAATATTAATGAAGAATATGAGAGGGCGCAGATGAGAGCTGAGAGACAGCCCGAGGAGAGAACAACCGATATAATGGCGTGCGAATTGACGAAAGAAACGAAGAAGAGCGTCGCAGGGAAAGAAGAGGAGAAAATAACGAGCGGGGAAGGTCAAAATAGGCACGAGCGAAGAAGGAGAGAAGCGAGTTAAAAAGACCAGAGAATCAAACTCGAGGCAAATGAACAAATCTTAAGAGAACTGGGCTGAAATGAGAGGATTCCGAATAGTAGAAGGGAAGGAGGAAGGAGACAAGTTAGACGAAGCCATCGCAGACGCCGCGAAGAATCCCTTCACGCTAGAAGTACAGATGGGAGGAATACCTCCTAAGTGCAATCTACTGCGTTAACCAACATCTTTGATGGAACAACTCGTGCGGTACAACATATCAAGGCTTATATGAGATGTATGTTACAGTGGGAGAATCATGATGCTATACTATGCAAATATTTCGCATCAAGCCTAATAGGAGAAGCACTAAAATGGTTTGAAGGTCTGCCAAGAAACACAATCACATCATTTAACCATTTACAAGCCACATTCCTGGGAGCATACATAATGTAATGACTCTTCGCGACTGTGTATTGAAGATGTATTCGGGTTGAAACAAAGGGTTGGCGAGAGCTTAAGGCGATTGACAATAAGATGGAGAACCATGTGTAGCGAAATGGCGGGGACGGGTTGAGGAAAGATATCTCATCCTCTCATTTGTGAATGCTCTCTTTGCGACTAACTTGTTGTACATTCAAATTTTTAGAATCAAAAATACAATCACGATGGCGAATCTGCGAGAGTTACAGGAAGAATACATTGCCTTAGAAGAAAGAGAATGAAATGAATTCTTATCCATCGCGAACACAAGCTCGAATGTCGCGAACGCAAGTTTGTTGCCTCAATTCATAAATACAAAGGGCGAGTACTTCGCAAGGACAGCAAGCAAGGAAAGCCGATGAGGGACAGCAGAAGATAGTAGCCATGGGAAGCCACGATCAAGAGGAATTTGAACGAGAAAGGAACTATTACAACCGTAATGACAATAATAAGATTCAGGCTAGATCATGTGCAAGAAACATACGGTGCACGAAGGCAAAATAACCGTGGAGGCGAGAGAAGTCGCAGGATAGTATGGGAAGAGATTAAGATGCCTCCACCGAATGCTAGTGTGGAAAAGATCCTGGGAAGCTATACTTGTGATGGAAAATGTACCAGACCTTGGAATGTGGGAATGGAACCACCGCCGGGCGATAGAAGTCATGAGTTTTGTTCTTACCATCGCTTCCATGGGCATCAAACAAACGATTGTAGAAAAATAAAGAGAATTATTCTCGGGATGATTGATTGGGGAAACTAAATCACTTTCTAAAGGGAGAAGAAAACAGGCCAGACTTTACCACCACCACCAGAGATGCATAGAACGTTGTCAAGAAAAGGAAAGGAAACATTTGTTATAGAAGTTGGAACAAAAGCTAAAAATTTGAATTGCAACTCTATCGTGCACTCCTATCGCACAATCGAAGATTTTCATGACAACGTGCTCGTAGAGTCTTTGCAAGAGATGCTAATGATAAAGAAATAATGAGCCCGGCGAGAATGACGCTTGATTAGAAAAGTGGCAGTGAAGACCATTTCTTTCTCTGCAGATGAAGTGCCAAAAGGAAGAGAAACACATGATAGCCCGTTGGTTGTGAAACTAGAGATTAACCCGAAACCGAGTTGATGGAGAAGATGATGAGGCGAAGCTTGTCGGGCGATCAACCGAATCTTAATCGACACCGGAAGTTCGGTGAATATTCTCTTCTACCATACTTACAAGACGATGGGAGGAAAAGATGAGGATTTGATCCCTCTACATACAAGATATATGGCTTTAATGGCACCGCAAACAAACCAAAGGGAGAGGTTCGCATGAGAATACCTCTACAAGGATTATCAACCGATATTTTATTCTCGTGTGGTTGACGTGGAATCTCCATACAATGCGCTGATTGGGAGGCCATGGCTTCATGAAATCTTGGGAGTCGCATCCACATATCATCAATGTATAAAATTTCCACATCCAAATGGCATTGGTATTATACAGGGATATTGGAAGGAGTCGCAACAATGTCATGAAGTAGATGTCGAAAGCTGCGAAGAAAGAAATGCCAAAAGAAAAGGTTGGAAACAACATGTGAGAGATGAGCAGAGAAAGGAAAAATTGATGGTGGATGCCATAGAAGTAAGGACTGAACATACCTCGCGAGGTGAGTGCCTAGAGACAAAGGCGAATATTATGGTAATAATGAAGCAAAGGATATCAGAACAAAAGGCATAAGAAGTGAATAATCAACGAAAAACAGGAGAAAAAGTAGCAATTGAAGTAATGATGTGCGAGAATCTCGCAGCCAAGAGTATATGGGAACTCGGTTAAGAAAGAAAATGAAAATATTTAATTGTGCGAATACTTCATAAACAAGTATCAGCAAATAATGAAACATGAATGATTGAATGATTTAACAAATATGAATGAGTAAAAGAATGGGACGAACCTTTATGGCGTACACCCTAGTTCGCGAATAACATTTCGTAAGAGGCAAATGTAAGACCTAAAGTGCGTCATATAAGGGGGTATCTCTCAACATGGCTCGGGGGAAGGTTACACCGCTCCCGAAGCTTCGAGTCATGAAAATTTGGGGCCCATGAAAGCCTATCCAGGAGAGGTACCTTGGATTCCCAACTATATATATAAGGTTATACCCGGTTGGGCGATCGAGGGTCTCTTCCAAGGAGTCGAGTGTATGCTCAAGGCGCCGAGGTACACGGTTGAGCCGCAGTGCCGGGATGGATGAACCTACCCCGGCCATTCTTGGCAAGTCTTGGCATATGTTGCACTCGCCCAAGAAAACTCCACTTAGGGTGCAGTCTCGTAACCATAAACCATATAGGTATAAGGGATAAGAGGCTGCGAAAACAACGGTTGTTGTTAAGACCGGATGGGAGGAGCTAGTCTTGTATGGCCGATGTTTCGCCTCCTTGAAGGGGCAACCGGGGAGATGATAAGGGCGACGCTTTCCATTAGGGGAAGTGTCAAAAACAGACGCAAATGTCATGAGGCTATGTTTTTCGCAAGAGAATTTAGGCTTGTCATATTTGTGCAATTATCCTGTAGAGGCAATAATACTAACGCGACGGTAAGGCGAGATCAATGGGTCTTTACACGAAAGTGTACGGACGTCCTGCGATTTCGTCGCAAGACGGCAATGTCATGGGGCTCCATGTTCGCAAGAATATTTAGGCCTGTCATATTGTCGCAACAAAACATCCTGCAGAGGCAAAAATACTTGAAAATGATAAGGCAAGATCAATGGGTCTTTACATGCAAGTGTAAAGACGTCCTGCGATTTTGTCGCGATGAAAGGTGGCAGGGGAGGACCTCTAACTAGGGAGGTCTAACTTGGAAGACCACACAAAAATGATAAGGCAAGGTCAATGGGTCTCTGCATGAAAATGTAAAGGCAGCCTGCGACTTTGTCGCAGAGAGAAAAATTAAAATCAAATCCCTGATTGGGATGGATTTACTTAATAAAAATTCAATGAGCGAACATGCTCGCAAGGTGGTCTTAATTAAGAAAGGAAGAAAGAAATATGGAAATTACTCAATCAAAAGAGTTAAGTCATTCAAACAAAAAGGAGTTCTAACAAATTACAAAGAGAATTTAACTCTCTACATCTGCATTATCAAATACAGAGGGTGGTTGAGACTTTTCTGCGCCTTTATCAGCTCCACATCCGCCAGTTGATGGATTTTCTTCAGAAATGTTTTCATCATCTTTGTTCTCGCCAGTTGCGGGACTTTCATCAGAAATTTTTCTATTTCGATCTTCATCGACAACTTCCTTATCAGGGAGATCTTCGCAGCTTTCATATTCATAATCACTATCTGGAGCATTGGGAACTTCATCATCACTTACTTCCAAAGGATCGACGTGAATAGGATCAAGAGACTTGGACAGCAAAATATTATTCACAAGAACTTCCGCTTTAAGAGGGAATTGGCGAAGCAATGCCTTTTGACGATTCTTACTATCAATGTCCTTACAATAAGACATATAATCAAATCTTCGCTCTGCACGGTCGCGAGAACGAGCAAGAGACGCGGAGAGTAGTCCGTTTTCCTTGCGAATTTTAGAATAATCAGACCTGAGGGTGGAGATAGTGGAGCGAAGCTTTCTCTCGAGTCCGCATAACAAATACACAAGATCGCGAAAATTCTTATCGAACATTATTGGCATTTTCGTGGTAATAAAGCATTCATGGAATAAATACGTAAATTAAGATAGTCAAATAATTTGACTACCTTCCTTTTGAGAAGTAAGATGTTGAATTAAAGTCTGCGAAATTATTCCCAAGCGGTCCATGACATCATCAAATGAATCTCCCACTAAGCCTTTCAATCGAGATCGCAAATTCTTTTCATTGGAAACAAGTATGGAGTTTTTGGTCGCCAGAGTAGAGTTGGATTTTTCTAATTTGACACATTGTTCTTGGAATTGCTTCGCTTTTACACTCAACGTTATTCTACCTTGAATAAGTTTATCTCTCTCGTGATAATTTCTTCAAGTTGGTTTTTCAAAGTATGTTTAGCTTGTTCGTGTTCTTCACATAACTTTTGACAAGCATTATCTTTGCTGCGAGTAGCTCGCCATCTTATTCAGAGAACGTTTCTCTTGAGAAAGAGTTCGATTCTCATCCGATAAAGTTTCCAACTCCAAATTAGTTTTAGTCAAAGCATAAGAGAGGCGAGATAAGTCATTACTTAATGAGTCTTGCTTTTGCGATAAATCAAAATTCTCTTTAGACAAGTTATTTATTTGATCAATTTGCATAGGTATGAAGATTATCTAAGAGATTATCTTTGCTCCATCCAAGCATCTCTTTCAACTCGAACTTCTTCAACGATAGACTCCGTCGATATATCTCCATTATTCGTTTCTCGGTTTAATACTTTGAGGACGAGCAAGGGTTTGAGTTGTAAAAAAAAAAAAAAAAAAAAAAAAAAAAAAAAAAATGGGGGATGGCGAGAGCATACCTTTTAATTCTTCATTCTTCTTGCGAAGATTATCACGATCTAGTGCGATCTTGAGAAATTTTTGATTTTCAAGGTGGAGATTATTGCACTTCATGACCATAACTTGGAGATCATCCTTGACTTATTAATCTCTTGAACTAAAGGTGCTTGCGAGATCCTCTCGGGACCAAGATGCTTACTTAAAATCTCGCAGACATTCGATTTGAAGGATCAGTAGAAGTCGTTTTGGCATCATTCACGAGATCGAAAGGACCTTAAAGGCCACATCTATCCCCTCCAAATTTTCCGAAGTTAGAGGAATTTGTTCAAACAAAGAAGACGAGTCGTCCTTTGTCAAAGGAACCTCATGAGAAGAGGAGGTTTCAGGGAGAGAAGTGATTGGAGAAATAACAGGGACATTGACAGCAGGAGGAGGTATAATATCATTTGTAGTAGGACAATTGAAAGGAACTTGGTCTATGAGGAGTTGAGGTATAGAAATATTGTCGCCAGTAATGTTACCAGAAGAAAGAGGCACAAAATTATCTTGCGAAGATTTCGCAGCAGGAGATGAAGGTGTGAATGAAGGAAATGGAACGTCGGGAGTAACAGGTTTGGAGTAGCGAGGCCTTTTGGGAGTATTACCAGTAGTTTTATCATCCTGCGAATGACAAATTAAATAAGAAACAGAGGCAACAATGCATTGTTAATAAAAAAGAAATGTTTCTCAGATACCTTGTCACTCCCAGACTGCCTTTTTGAAGCCATAGATTTTGCTCGCGAAGAGGGCTTTTGTTGCGCGAGGGATTCTTGTTGCGAAGTAGGTTTCGGTGGCGAGCCCAAAGAAAGAAGAGGGTCCTTCACGGTAAACTTAGTTCTGGATTGGTTCTTGCTAAACAACAATGGCAGAAAGAGAACTACAAAGTTAATCATACCAGTGTGATTTCAACAAGAAAAGCTAATTTGATCAACCACAAAATCAGCCAGATGTGGCAAAATTAACAAACCTGGACGCCATAAGAGTAACAACTGGTAGGGAATAGCTAAGGTGGTGAAGAAGACGATAAGAGACAACAATAAGCAAACACTTGCAGAACGATGAAGAAGAAGAACACTTGCAGACGATGAAGAAGATGAAAAGGAAAAGGAAAATTTTTCACAAGGGATGCTCCTATAAATAGATGAGAAAAATGTTATGACCGGATAACATTAAATGCACCGGTAAAAGAGGTAAATATAGACACGTGTAAACGGTCACCGCTAAATCCAAGGAAACCTGACGGAAAGAACTTTAGTAAAATCCAAATATACAATGTATTTCTTGATAGGCGAGGAGAAATTGCGAAATTGATTATTTTCTGTAATTCATGAGACAAGAAATGACATTTCGTATATATATTACAAAAAAAAAGCTTCGGAACATCGCAAAAGAATAGAGGCAAGTACGTACTTTTCAAGGAAAGTATTCTTCCGCTCGTTCCTTCACCAACAAAGATCAAAGATCGCTACCACAATAGATTTTTCCTTAAAGATCGCTCTACAAGCAATATTCAAGGAAAAAGAGGCAAGATGTAGGATCATAATATCGCAACAAACAAGGTTCGCGAGATTAATAAACGACAGCATCGCGAAGGAGTCGCAGGAGCTAAAATAAACGACGCAATGAATAACGACAGGCAAAACATAAAGAAGACGTGAGACCTGGCGAGGGTTAAGAAGTGTCGCGAGAGTGAATGTTTGTGCATCTGCGACACTTCGCGAGACATTCCCGAAAATAAAGGGTAGCTTAGTTTGTCATCCACTATGTATTACCCTATATAAAGGGCTAAATGAGTCTGTAAAAGGAGAGATCTCTTTGGAATTGTTGGGCAAGTCATTAGGAGAGAGAAAGTTTAAGCATGCTTTAACTTCTAAGTGTAATTCTATTTTCCTATGTAAACATTTCATGAATTCAATCAATAAATATTCTTGATCTTACATCTTTCAATGGATTAATTAAGCAAAATCGAGTAAGGGGTGTAGTGTGGGAAATCCTGCTACTACACCCACCTAGGTGCTTGACTTACATACCCACTACAAGGTTGTTGTTGGTATGTATGAAAATCACCATAAGGTTCTCTAGGATATGCATCATAGCCAATAAATTGGTTTTGATGGTATCCCATAGATGGTGGGTAATTGTCATAGTGTTGAGGTTGTTGAAAACCATATCCATCGCTCCAATATGATCCGTCCATAGAAATTGGTACTTGAAACAAGAGTTCTCAAAACTATGTTAAGAACCATAAAATAAGAATATAAAACAAAAACTAAAAACAAAACAAAAATAAGAAACCAAAAACAAATAACAACCCGCTGCCTCCCCGGCAGCGGCGCCAAAATTTGATCGGTTGTCGGCCGACACAAAAATAAATTACACTTTCTTACTACTCAAAATATATAATGAAGCAAGGGCAAGAAAGGATCGTTCCCACAGAGAGGGGTAGGTTGTCAATATGTTTCGATTTCTTATAATAACACCTGGGGGATTTTCTGATTTTTATAAAAGTATACTAAAATAAAAGCAAAGTAAAGAAATAAATCACGCAAATCCATGAGGTGAAAATATTGGATAAAGGTTTCATCTTAGATTGTAAACAAGTTTTGAATGTATGATTAGAATTCATATTTAATCTCGCTATCATCAAAAGCCCTAGAATATCTTATTGCAAGAATACTCCATAAATTTCCTAAGTCATCAACACACACATTAGAGCCGCGTATGTGAATTCTACCTAAAGAATAACCTAACGCCTTGCGCTAATTAAGTTCAATTCCTAGGAGCATTTAGTTTCAGAAATAGGCTAATCAATGCAATTGTAGTACATTGCGCACACAATTCGAACAATGGTCAATTTCTACATATGACTACAAGGATGTATCACTACAAACCTTAATCATATCATGCTACTCGTATTCAAGGTTATCGCTCGATGATGAACCCTAAAATAGCTATAGATATGGATGTGAGTTCAATTAATTCTAGACTTAACTTAACAAACATTCAATCATATTGCAATACATCAATCATGCAATTATTATAACCCGTAGAAATCAAACGATAATATTGAGAGAAAACTAATTCATAAAAATCATAACTTGTTTTCAAAATCCAACTACATCTTTAACCAATAACAATAAATCAACTACTTGGGTTTTTGGAAATCATCACAAAGAGTTTAGAAGAATCTATCATGTAAAACCCTAGAAAACAAGTAGAAGCCTCCCTAATGGAGATATTAGGTTTAGAGAAAGAGTTTTCTATTTATATGCTTATCCCATTCCAAAAGGATACTCTTTCCAAATTTAGGTCTTCTCAAAACCCATCTCCAATTGGTCCACTAAGCCCATGTGTGGAAAATACCCGTGTGAAAATTATGTCCAAAAGCATCACTTAAAACGGGTATATGGTCGAATTTGGCCGGAAAAGTATCTCGGTGACCAAGCAAAGTCAACCCGGTCACCAGTCAAACGAGTCGACTCGGTCAGGTCAACCGAGTCAAGGCGAATCGGTGAGTCAGAGCCGAGTCAGATAAATAATGCCTTAATCAGAGGCAACTCAGCTAGGCCAATGCCATCTTGCACAGGCCTTAAGTTGTGCTGCACCATCATTGTGCTTCACTGCTTCACTGCAAGTCATGATGGCTCTCTTGCAACTCCTTAATCTCTGCATCCTTCCAATCTCAGTTCACTGCTAACCTCCACCTGCAACAGCACCCTGGCACTTTCCATTGCAACCATCTCAAGCCATTGTTATATTCTCTGCTATGCATACACAACTCAATCCCATATCTTCTTGACAGCACCAGCTTCAATGCCTTCTCTAGTCCATAACACCACAGTCAATTCCTGCAGCAACAACATATTTCCAATTCCTTATTGTTCTTGTATTCACAGCACAACCTGAAATGCAGCTGCAATAACTTTCCTAGCCAGCCTCTCACAAATAGCATCACCAGTACTTCATAGTTCAGTCACCACCATCAAGTTCATTCTCAGTTCAACCGTTCTGGCTTCCCAGCAGCAGCAACCACCACTCATCTTTCCTGCAACATTCATTTCACGGCAACAAACAACAACCAAGCCGGTGCTAATCGCATCTCCTCCATGAGTTCAATCCGATTTGCACTTTGCTTTGATTCCATCTCAAAGACTTGCAATGCATTGAAACCAACCTCGCAATACAGGTGAACTCATTTGCAAACCTACAACAAAGAGCTCTAGTCTTTGTTTTGCGCCACAACATCGCCAGTAGATACACCTACACCATTACAGCTCCCCCTTGGCGGTAATCACCGAGTACCATAGCTATAACAGCACACAACCTCAAACTAGTCTTCACACAGACTCCAACCAATGCCACCTTCTTTTGATTCTCACAGCCAGTGCATCCATTACCTTCTAACTACGAGCTGGTATTCAACACCACAGACCCAATCAACCACATCAGCTGCAATACCTCAACCACAACTATATTTCCACCTGCAATCCATGACACTGCATCGCCATACAAAGGCCACCAGAATCATCATGCCATTGCACTTACACCAAACCATCTCCTCTGAACTCTACTGCGAGAATGGCATAAATTCAAAACCAACATTGCACCTTTCCTGCCATCAGTTCTTCCTCTCAAAATCTGTAGCAGCAACAAATCTGTAATCTTCACAACCAGCTTCTCTAGTATCAGTTGCATCATCCCATTAGCTGCTCATAACCACCACCACGATCATTTCCCATTGGCAGCAGCAACACTGTCGTCGTGCCATCGCTCCATTGAAACCAAACTTAGCTCAAATTCCATATTCTCTGCCATCTCTTCCTTGACTCTGTCTTCGAGTTCAACAGTGATAGACACATTTTTTGTGTCTGAATTGTCCTCAGTGTTGGTTGGAACTCGATTTTTGTACTAATATTGTGTTTTTATGTATTTTTAGGTATTTTTGGAAATAAATATTTTTTGGAAAAATTGGCTCGAAAAGTTGCGCGGAACACCCCGAGAGGACATTTGCTATTCGGACTCCCACTTTGGATAAGGGGTAACCCAATTACTAAGGGGCACCTCAGTTGGGCACCTGCTATTCGCACCCCTGGTTTGGTTAGGGGGACACCATCTTCAACATTTCAAATTCAGTTTTGGCGGGAAAGCTTTGCAGGTAACTGGCAGAATTAGGGATCATCTTTTGGACGTGATTTCATGAGACTCAATGGCTGATTTTTGTTGGATGGGTTTAATTCAGCTCAATAGGGATGGTAATGGTCATCGTTTGTACCAGAACTAGCTAGAGTGATGGGTTTAATGATTGAACAATTCTCGGGTTTATCTTCCTGCGGAAACCCTGTTAGGAATTTGGACAAGTTTGAGTGAG
Organism: Papaver armeniacum; assembly: GCA_023531295.1. Lineage (NCBI taxonomy): Eukaryota > Viridiplantae > Streptophyta > Magnoliopsida > Ranunculales > Papaveraceae > Papaver > Papaver armeniacum. Next base: position 45,533 of record JAJJWW010005563.1, read on the forward strand.
ACTCGAGCGTTGGATTTAGTTGATTTGGGCCTGGTTGAACCAAATAGGGATGGTAATGATCCTGGAATCGAGAGGATTGGGCTGCAACGCGGGTTTTGGAAGTAAAACATAGTTTTAAGAGAACACGGGATTCTCTGTGTTGTTCTTTGGAAGTTACGTGGTTATATATGCCTTCGACGATTTGGACTCAGTCTTATGAGTGTTTTCTGCGTGTTTGGAGTGTGCTTTTAGCAATCATGCGCATGGGAAGATAAAACAGGGAAGAAAATATTCCCGAGTTATGGTTTGACAGCGAGAAGATTGGAGAGTTATTACGGAGTTATTCTTGCTTCTGTCGAGTATAAAAGGGCCTGTGGGATCATATACAAAGGATGGAGAGTTTGGGGAGGTTTTGGAGCACAACAAAGTGAAAATCAATCGAGTGGCAGAATAGTTTTCTGCTGCTGTTACACCAAGAACACGAAGAACAGACGGCCAAAGACCGTCGTTCTTCAATAGTGCTAACGACTCGCTTTTGTGGGTCGCATATTGAAGGCAGACTTAAAGAAATAGTAACAGCAATGATTAATTTTTATCGTTCAGTAACAATTCGGTTTGTAACACTTATATCCGTTACAAACAGGTTTTTATTTGATATCTCTCCTTTTCATCATTTGTAAGCACCTTTGAGCAATAAAATCATATTTTGAGCGTGTTTCCAACATGATGAGCTAAACCCCATTCTTTGGGACGACGGAGGAAGACGAATTTCATACATGGGTAAAATTATTTAATTCTTTTTAAGACTTCGCATTAATTTTAATTGAAATATGGTTTGAATTAATTGGTTGTCATTTAATTTGATGATGTATGCTTAGCTTAAATGTTTTGATACATCATGCTTAGGATTTACAACCAATCTTTTGAGAATCTATCTTGGCAAAAATAAGAGTCCATGTTTTTATTTGTTGAGCGATAATTGTTAAAAGAATTAATATTTGAACCTTTCGTTATGAGTTTGGCCGAATCCTGAGTCCCAGCACATCTTTTCATCCCGTGACAATTTTTGTATATATTTTTCTTTTATTTTCTTTTATTAAAACTTAAAATCAATCCAACAAAGTCCGAGTGAACGACAACCCTTCTTACTACAACATCATTGAAAATATACATCAAATTTTGGCGCCGCCGACGCGGACTTGTGTATAGATTTGTTTTTAGGTTTTATTTTTATTTTTATTATTTTTGTTCTTTTTTACGCCTTTTGGTATTTTTTTTTTGTTTTCAGATTTGGAACTGAGCTAAAGAAAAAAAAAAGGAGAAAGCGCTGAAAACAAAAGCGAAGCCAAAGAAGGAAAGAAAAGAGGGATCCAAAAGGAGTGAAGAAGAAGATTTTGTATCTTGTTATTATTATCATTTTTTTTTAGAAACTGTAATTAGGTAATTATTTTTGGACATTTTTATTTTTTTTATCTTTGGACTTGGACATTGGACATTTTTTTTAAAACCCTAAGGAAGGGTTATTTAAATACAAACTGCACAGGGAAGGACGACGATTACGATATCGTCTCGGCCCCTCGGGTTCGTACATGGCATAGGAGTCGTGGCCCGAGTCGACTTCAACGGTTCATCCCCCGTGTGGAACGGGAGGTAAGAATTCTAAACACCCGCGAATCCCCTGCCAGCGGGTTTACTTGATGATTTCGTGTAAATATATGTCGAGGAACTGAATCCGGCTGCTTTAATTTCCTAGTAAAGGGCAAGGACAGGCCATACAAGATAAGAGTTCGTATTTCATCACCGTTCTCTTCTTGCCCGCCTTAGGAAAACGAAACCAAACACGAACCTAAGCCTAAAATTTTGACTAGAACGAGACCGATAGGGTAACGAGCTTAATAGGAAAGTCATTCGAAAAATATTGGTTACTCTTTAAGAATACTTCGAAGTTCATGATGGTTTTTGTAAGTTGAATGCGTGACTGCGCCGCCTTGTAATGCGGTGAGGCCTTGGGTATCAAAGCTCCACGCAGCTTCCCTCGCCTCTATTGACTTACTTAAACTCGGATTGATTCCGTAGGGGTTTGCTTAAATTGTAACGAATTCCCTTTCGAAGGATTAGAAAGCTGGTCTAGAAACAATCTAAGTGGAGCCATCATGCTTTTTGTTTTCTAGAAATCGGTAGGTTTGTTGTGGTCGAGTCGGCCTTGTTTGTGTTTGTGTAGAATTCCCTTGCAGTTAGGATGTCAAACTGGTATTATAATAGCCATCACAATGAATATGAATATCCAACTGAACAATATGGACATCACTCTTTTTATGACCATAGTGTGAATAGTGGTTGGGGACACCATCCTTTTGAAGATCGTGGCTCATACCATGGTGAGCCCAATTACTATTCACATGAATACCGGTCATACGAACAAAATTCCTATAATTCCTCTTCTCTAGATGAAGCACGTAGGATTCTTGAGTCAACGTGTAAGTTAACTGAGTCAACACGTGATTTTACTGAGACAACACGTAGGTTAGAGTTAGAGACGGAAGAAAGAATTGCTCGAATTACTCTTGATTGCCAATACATTCTTTCCAATATCACCCGTGAAAATGAGGACAATTTTGATAATCAGGATGACGAGGTTAGAATTGGTAACACTACTTGTTTAGATAAGGTTCGATCATTTTCATGTTATGATCATGATGTGGAAAGTGTTGATGAAGAATATGAAGTTTTTAGGCATAGTGATCAGGAATTTGCTTCTCCAATTGAGCTTTATAATGATAGTAATATTTATGGTTTAAATCCAAATAATTTTAATAATTATTCACCTATTCAAAAGGATGAGGATTTGACTAGAAGTGTCTCCGTTTTAGACGACGTAGAATTTCTTAGTTACAAAGCCGATAATGGTTTAGAGGAATGGGTTTATCCTGAAAATATTGTTTTAGAGTCCAAGGATTTAGAAACAATAGTCTTAGACGAAGAAGATGAACTCGTAGAGCTTTTAAATATGAGTGAGGATGCATCACCTGAGTATAACCTTGAAGAAGCAATTGACCATTTTCAGGATTCCGATGATCTAGAAATTAGGGAAATTGTAGCTAGTCTATCTAGAGACACCCAAAACTCTAAGTTTGGAGGTGATTATCATTCTCCTTGTGCCTTACCTTTAGCTCTTACAGAGATCCCTCACTTGGGACTTGACATATGTGCCTCAACCATTTTACAAGATTATCTTCATACACGTTTTCCGAACCCAATAATGTCCGAGAAAGAAGTTCGGTTGTTAGAAACCCATCCTCGATTGATGTGGTTAACCCAGGCTATGATACCACGATTGACTTTGTTTTCCCACCAAAAACCTTCCTTCCAATTGTGGGTACGTATAAGTTTGGATGTGTCAATTATTAAGTTTTGAGACTAAACCTAATTACTTTAGGATATTAGGGTCGACACATTTGCTTAAGGAAAACCACCAATCTTATTGTGGTCAGCTGTGTAAGTCAAAATTGATTGACTTAGAGGATCCTCAATTATTCGAGTTATTATTATGTGCATCTAAGTTTTTATTTGAGTTTTTCCAGGACTCTAGAACACGAACATTCGGATCTAACTCATGAGGAAACGCAACCCATGAAAATATGTTATCTAGACCCTTTTATAAAGCTCGAACCCGAACCACAACTAGATGTAGTGGTCTTAAAAATAGATAAGGGTGTGTTGGATATCTTCCTGGTGCATTACAGTCTCCTCTTCTTGTGGTTAGCACTTTGTTTGATCCAGATGACCCATGATTATTCAATTTCGCCGCTTTATGATTCTTCGAGGTGACTAATCCTTTCCAATATCTGGGTCAAGACTTTAAACTTAGCACTTCTTGGGAGGTAACCCATGCTCATGCAACACGGTAATATCTTTCCTTACTCTTTTCTTCAAGTGGTAACAGTTTCTCATTGTTCATGCTTTTAATTTCATCTTTAGAACATTGAGGACAATGTTAGATTTAAGTTTGGGGGTATGGGAGAAACTTTTTAGTTGCAATAAATAAACTTCAGAGACTAGAAATTTATGCTTATTAAGGTCGGCACTAACTAATCTAAGTGGATGGAACATCTTGGTTGTAGGAGTTGAGGAACCAATCTGATTAGATGGAAACATCTAGAAGAGTCTATTCATAAAAGCACAGAGCTCAGGTGTTAGAAAAGAAAACATGGTAGTTTCGCCATATCCTCGTGATGGAAACATCGAAAGAATCCTGATCACTTCTTTTGTTTTTTTTTTATCATTGCTAGGGTGAAATAGAGTGATTGAGACCACAAAAAAAAAAAAAAAAAAAAAAAAATTGAGACCAGACCATCAGACCAAACGGAATAAATACAGTACCCTTGTATATGCCAGCTGAGTTGACCTAGAGTTAGGATTATCGACCACTGGTTCCCTTGTCTATGCCAGTGTGTTGATATTAGTCCAGACCAGTGTCTCAGTCCATTAGGATAGTTTCACCTTAGTCAACATCATCCACGTTTTTCTCTACATCCATCTTCTTAATCTATCTATGTGATTGGTTGACTCCGGTTTATGATGTCCAAAACTATCTCGAGTAGAGCTCTGTCACTTTATATGAATTTTAGTATGCTTGAGTGCAAACTCGTGTACATCAATTGGAATTTCGCATCGGGGTACTTCCTCCGTAGTCAATAAGTATGCCAACCAAGGAGATTCTTTAGTGCCTTCCAAGGTTCTGCGTAGATAGCTAGGGTCCTGGAGTAAAGGTTTTGTGGGTACACCCTGGTAAACCCTCCAGGAGACAACACTCCGCCACTAGGGCCACCTAGGGGTTCAAATGATTTTTATTTTCTAGAATAAATTTGCTCGAGGACTATCAAATAATAAGTTTGGGGGTATTTGATAGAAACATTTTTGTGTCTGAATTGTCCTCAGTGTTGGTATTGTTGGAACTCGATTTTTGTACTAATATTGTGTTTTTATGTATTTTTAGGTATTTTTGGAAATAAATATTTTTTGGAAAAATCGGCTCGAAAAGTTGCGCGGAACACCCACGGAGGACATTTGCTATTCGGACTCCCACTTTGGATAAGGGGTAACCCAATTACTAAGGGGCACCTCAGTTGGGCACCTGCTATTCGCACCCCTGGTTTGGTTAGGGGGACACCATCTTCAACATTTCAAATTCAGTTTTGGCGGGAAAGCTTTGCAGGCAACTGGCAGAATTAGGGATCATCTTTTGGACGTGATTTCATGAGACTCAATGGCTGATTTTTGTTGGATGGGTTTAATTCAGCTCAACAGGGATGGTAATGGTCATCGTTTGTACAAGAACTGGCTAGAATGATTGGTTTAATGATTGAACAATTCTCGGGTTTATCTTCTCCGGAAAACTGTTAGGAATTTGGACAAGTTTGAGTGAGACTCGGCGTTGGATTTAGTTGATTTGGGCTGGTTGAACCAAATAGGGATGGTAATGATCCCTGGAATCGAGAGGATTGGGCTGCAACGCGGGTTTTGGAAGTAAAACAGAGTTTTAAGAGAACACGGGATTCTCTGTGTTGTTCTTTGGAAGTTACGTGGTTATATATGCCTTCGACGATTTGGACTCAGTCTTATGAGTGTTTTCTGCGTGTTTGGAGTGTGTTTTTAGCAATCATGCACATGGGAAGATAAAACAGGGAAGAAAATATTCCCGAGTTATGTTTTGACAGCGAGAAGATTGGAGAGTTATTACGGAGTTATTCTTGCTTCTGTCGAGTATAAAAGGGCCTGTGGGATCATATACAAAGGATGGAGAGTTTGGGGAGGTTTTGGAGCACAACAGAGTGAAAATCAATCGAGTGGCAGAATAGTTTTCTGCTGCTGTTACACCAAGAACACGAAGAACAGATGGCCAAAGACCGTCGTTCTTCAACAGTGCTAACGACTCGCTTTTGTGGGTTGCATATTGGAGGCAGACTTAAAGAAATAGTAACAGCAACAGTTAATTTTTATCGTTCTCTGTAACAATTCGGTTTGTAACACTTATATCTGTTACAAACCCGATTTTTATTTGATATCTCTCCTTTTCATCATTTGTAAGCACCTTTGAGCAATAAAATCATATTTTGAGCGTGTTTCCAACATGATGAGCTAAACCCCATTCTTTGGGACGACGGAGGAAGACGAATTTCATACATGGGTAAAATTATTTAATTCTTTTTTAAGACTTCTGCATTAATTTTAATTGAAATATGATTTGAATTAATTGGTTGTCATTTAATTTGATGATGTATGCTTAGCTTAAATGTTTTGATACATCATGCTTAGGATTTACAACCAATCTTTTGAGAATCTATCTTGGCAAAAATAAGAGTCCATGTTTTTATTTGTTGAGCGATAATTGTTAAAAGAATTAATATTTGAACCTTTCGTTATGAGTTTGGCCGAATCCTGAGTCCCAGCACATCTCTTCATCCTGTGACAATTTTTGTATATATGTTTCTTTTATTTTCTTTTATTAAAACTTAAAATCAATCCAACAAAGTCCGAGTGAACGACAACCCTTCTTACTACAACATCATTGAAAATATACATCAATTTTTGGCGCCGCCGACGCGGACTTGTGTATAGATTTGTTTTTAGGTTTTATTTTTATTTTTATTATTTTTGTTCTTTTTTACGCCTTTTGGTATTTCTTTTTTTTGTTTTCAGATTTGGAACTGAGCTAAAGAAAAAAAAAAAGGAGAAAGCGCTGAAAACAAAAGCGAAGCCAAAGAAGGAAAGAAAAGAGGGATCCAAAAGGAGTGAAGAAGAAGATTTTGTATATTGTTATTATTATCATTTTTTTTTAGAAACTGTAATTAGGTAATTATTTTTGTAATCTTTTATATTTGGACATTTTTATTTTTTTTATCTTTGGACTTGGACATTTGACATTTTTTTTAAAACCCTAAGGAAGGGTTATTTAAATACAAACTGCACAGGGAAGGACGACGATTACGATATCGTCTCGGCCCTCGGGTTCGTACATGACATAGGAGTCGTGGCCCGAGTCGACTTCAACGGTTCATCCCCCGTGTGGAACGGGAGGTAAGAATTCTAAACACCCGCGAATCCCCTGCCAGCGGGTTTACTTGATGATTTCGTGTAAATATATGTCGAGGAACTGAATCCGGCTGCTTTAATTTTCTAGTAAAGGGCAAGGACAGGCCATACAAGCTAAGAGTTCGTATTTCATCACCGTTCTCTTCTTGCCCGCCTTAGGAAAACGAAACCAAACACGAACCTAAGCCTAAAATTTTGACTAGAACGAGACCGATAGGGTAACGAGCTTAATAGGAAAGTCATTCGAAAAATATTGGTTACTCTTTAAGAATACTTCGAAGTTCATGATGGTTTTTGTAAGTTGAATGCGTGACTGCGCCGCCTTGTAATGCGGTGAGGCCTTGGGTATCAAAGCTCCACGCAGCTTCCCTCGCCTCTATTGACTTACTTAAACTCGGATTGATTCCGAGAGGGTTTGCTTAAATTGTAACGAATTCCCTTTTGAAGGATTAGAAGCTGGTCTAGAAACAATCTAAGTGGAGCCATCATGCTTTTTGTTTTCTAGAAATCGTAGGTTTGTTGTGGTCGAGTCAGCCTTGTTTGTGTTTGTGTAGAATTCCCTTGCAGTTAGGATGTCAAACTGGTATTATAATAGCCATCACAATGAATATGAATATCCAACTGAACAATATGGACATCACTCTTTTTATGACCATAGTGTGAATAGTGGTTGGGAACGCCAACCTTTTGAAGATCGTGGCTCATACCATGGTGAGCCCAATTACTATTCACATGAATACCGGTCATACGAGCAAAATTCCTATAATTCCTCTTCTCTAGATGAAGCACGTAGGATTCTTGAGTCAACATGTAAGTTAACTGAGTCAACACGTGATTTTACTGAGACAACACGTAGGTTAGAGTTAGAGACGGAAGAAAGAATTGCTCGAATTACTCTTGATTGCCAATACATTCTTTCCAATATCACCCGTGAAAATGAGGACAATTTTGATAATCAGGATGACGAGGTTAGAATTGGTAACACTACTTGTTTAGATAAGGTTCGATCATTTTCATGTTATGATCATGATGTGGAAAGTGTTGATGAAGAATATGAAGTTTTTAGGCATAGTGATCGGGGAATTTGCTTCTCCAATTGAGCTTTATAATGATAGTAATATTTATGGTTTAAATCCAAATAATTTTAATAATTATTCACCTATTCAAAAGGATGAGGATTTGACTAGAAGTATCTTCGTTTTAGACGATGTAGAATTTCTTAGTTACAAAGCCGATAATGGTTTAGAGGAATGGGTTTATCCTGAGAATATTGTTTTATAGTCCAAGGATTTAGAAACAATAGTCTTAGACGAAGAAGATGAACTCGTAGAGCTTTTAAATATGAGTGAGGATGCATCACCTGAGTATAACCTTGAAGAAGCAATTGACCATTTTCAGGATTCCGATGATCTAGAAATTAGGGAAATTGTAGCTAGTCTATCTAGAGACACCCAAAACTCTAAGTTTGGGGGTGATTATCATTCTCCTTGTGCCTTACCTTTAGCTCTTACAGAGATCCCTCACTTGGGACTTGACATATGTGCCTCAACCATTTTACAAGATTATCTTCATACACGTTTTCTGAACCCAATAATGTCCGAAAGAAGTTCGGTTGTTAGAAACCCATCCTCTCGGTTGATGTGGTTAACCTGAGGCTATGATACCACGATTGACTTTGTTTTCCCACCAAAAACCTTCCTTCCAATTATGGGTACGTATAAGTTTCAGATGTGTCAATTATTAAGTTTTTAGACTAAACCTAATTACTTTAGGATATTAGGGTCGACACATTTGCTTAAGGAAGACCACCAATCTTATTGTGGTCAGCTGTGTAAGTCAAAATTGATTGACTTAGAGGATCCTCAATTATTCGAGTTATTATTATGTGCTTCTAAGTTTTTATTTGAGTTTTTCAGGACTCTAGAACCCGAACATTCGGATCTAACTCATGAGGAAACGCAACCCATGAAAATATGTTATCTAGACCCTTTTATAAAGCTTTGAACCCGAACCACAACTAGATGTAGTGGTCCTAAAAATAGATAAGGGTGTGTTGGATATCTTCCACAGTCTGTTGCAGTCTCCTCTTCTTGTGGTTAGCTTGTTGTTTGATCCAGATGACCCATGATTATTCCTTCTTCGCTTTATGATTCTTCGAGGTGACTAATCCTTTCCAATGTCCTGGTTGAAGACTTTAAACTTAGCACTTCTTGGGAGGTAACCCATGCTCATGCAACACGGTAATATCTTTCCTTACTCTTTTCTTCAAGTGGTAACAGTTTCTCATTGTTCATGCTTTTAATTTCATCTTTAGAACATTGAGGACAATGTTAGATTTAAGTTTGGGGGTATGGGAGAAACTTTTTAGTTGCAATAAATAAACTTCAGAGACTAGAAATTTATGCTTATTAAGGTCGGCACTAACTAATCTAAGTGGATGGAACATCTTGGTTGTAGGAGTTGAGGAACCAATCTGATTAGATGGAAACATCTAGAAGAGTCTATTCATAAAAGCACAGAGCTCAGGTGTTAGAAAAGAAAACATGGTAGTTTCGCCATATCCTCGTGATGGAAACATCGAAGAATCCTGATCACTTCTTTTGTTTTTCTTTTTATCATTGCTAGGGTGAAATAGAGTGACTGAGACCACAAAAAAAAAAAAAAAAAATTGAGACCGGACCATCAGACCAAACGGAATAAATACAATAAAGTCGGCCACTGGTACCCTTGTATATGCCAGCTGAGTTGACCTAGAGTTAGGATTATCGACCACTTTGGTTCCCTTGTCTATGCCGGTGTGTTGATATTAGTCCATTTGATGTCTCGATCCATTAGGATAGGTTCACCTTATTCAACATCATCCACGTTTTTCTCTACATCCATCTTCTTAATCTATCTATGTGATTGGTTGACTAGGTTTATGATGTCCGAAACTATCCGAGTAGAGCTCTGTCACTTTATATGAATTTTAGTATGCTTGAGTGCAAACTCGTGTACAAAGCAATTGGAATTTCGCATCGTGGTACTTCCTCCGTAGTCAATAAGTATGCCAACCAAGGAGATTCTTTAGTGCCTTCCAAGGTTCTGCGTAGATAGCTAAGTCCTGGAGTAAAGGTTTTGTGGGTACACCTGCGGTAAACCCTCAGGAGACAACACTCCGCCACTAGGGCCACCTAGGGGTTCAAATGATTTTTATTTTCTAGAATAAATTTGCTCGAGGACTAGCAAATAATAAGTTTGGGGTATTTGATAGACACATTTTTTGTGTCCGAATTGTCCTCGATGTTGGTATTGTTGGAACTCGATTTTTGTACTAATATTGTGTTTTTATGTATTTTTAGGTATTTTGGAAATAAATATTTTTTGGAAAAATCGGCTCGAAAAGTTGCGCGGAACACCCAGGAGGACATTTGCTATTCGGACTCCCACTTTGGATAAGGGGTAACCCAATTACTAAGGGGCACCTCGGTTGGGCACCTCTTTATTCGCACCTGGTTTGGTTAGGGGACACCATCTTCAACATTTCAAATTCAATTTTGGCGGGAAAGCTTTTGCGAGGGCAACTAGCGAGAATTAGGGATCATCTTTTGGACGTGATTTCATGAGACTCAATGGCTGATTTTTGTTAGATGGGTTTAATTCAGCTCAACCCGGGGATGGTAATGGTCATCGTTTGTACCCAGAAGCTGGCTAGAATGATGGGTTTAATGATTGAATAATTCTCGGGTTTATCTTCTGGAAACCCTGTTAGGAATTTGGACAAGTTTGAGTGAGACTCGGCGTTGGATTTAGTTGATTTGGGCCTGGTTGAACCAAATAGGGATGGTAATGATCCTGGAATCGAGAGGATTGGGCTGCAACGCGGGTTTTGGAAGTAAAACAGAGTTTTAAGAGAACACGCGCGGGATTCTCTGTGTTGTTCTTTGGAAGTTACGTGGTTATATATGCCTTCGACGATTTGGACTCAGTCTTATGAGTATTTTCTGCGTGTTTGGAGTGTGTTTTTAGCAATCATGCGCATGGGAAGATAAAACAGGGAAGAAAATATTCCCGAGTTATGGTTTGACAGCGAGAAGATTGGAGAGTTATTACGGAGTTATTCTTGCTTCTGTCGAGTATAAAAGGGCCTGTGGGATCATATACAAAGGATGGAGAGTTTGGGGAGGTTTTGGAGCACAACAGAGTGAAAATCAATCGAGTGGCAGAATAGTTTTCTGCTGCTGTTACACCAAGAACACGAAGAACAGACAGCCAAAGACCGCCGTTCTTCAACAGTGCTAACGACTCGCTTTTGTGGGTCGCATATTGGAGGCGAGACTTAAATAAATAGTAAAAGAATGATTAATTTTTATCGTTCTCTGTAACAATTCGGTTTGTAACACTTATATACATTACAAACCCGGTTTTTATTTGATATCTCTCCTTTTCATCATTTGTAAGCACCTTTGAGCAATAAAATCATATTTTGAGCGTGTTTCCAACATGATGAGCTAAACCCCATTACTGGGACGACGGAGGAAGACGAATTTCATACATGGGTAAAATTATTTAATTCTTTTTTAAGACTTTTGCATTAATTTTAATTGAAATATGATTTGAATTAATTGGTTGTCATTTAATTTGATGATGTATGCTTAGCTTAAATGTTTTGATACATCATGCTTAGGATTTACAACCTATCTTTTGAGAATCTATCTTGGCAAAAATAAGAGTCCATGTTTTTATTTGTTGAGCGATAATTGTTAAAAGAATTAATATTTGAACCTTTCGTTATGAGTTTGGCCGAATCCTGAGTCCCAGCACATCTCTTCATCGCGTGACAATTTTTGTATATATTTTTCTTTTCTTTTATTAAAACTTAAAATCAATCCAACAAAGTCCGAGTGAACGACAACCCTTCTTACTACAACATCATTGAAAATAAACCATCAAACAGCACCACAGCACCATTGAGAATCACCTCCGCAAACCTCCAGCTCAATACCAACACCACATAACTCAAACACCACCTTCACATAACCCAGCCAGTGAACCATTTTGTCAACACCTGCAGCTGTATTTCATACAATCACAGCTCTGCCAGTTCCATTTGAGCTCAAATTGAACCCATACATCTTCATACTACCATTTGCTCAAGTCACTGAATTGCATCCGACCAACACAGCAAGAACCTCAGCTTCCCTTGTAAGTCTCAGCTCAATCATTACCCTGCAACAATCAAAACCAGCTCCAATTCATCTCATTTGCTTGGAACTCAGACATTTCTTGCAATACCAATTTATTAGCTCTTGACTGCAATCCTTGCTCAGCTCAAAACCTCAGCAGCAACACCACTTTAAAGTCTCCATACCCAACACGAACCCTGCAAATTCAATTCTCAATTACCAACCAAACCCAGCTTGTAATTCCCATCTTAATTTCAAATCCACCTCAATTCCCATCTCAACAGAACACCAACGCAGATTTATCTCAAAACCCATTCTTCCATATCCTTTAAAATCTCAGAATACTCATTATTTGTTCCTCTCTGCCATACCCAGCTTCATCTTCTTAACCAATACCAGATTGCACCTTTGATAATAGCAGCAGCTTCAAAGCAAACCCTGAATCCCATTCTCAACCCAAACACAAATTAAAAGAACCCATTTTATAAATCTCATCCACTGCCAAATTGAACCCGAGAAGAAACCCATTATATTCACCACCAAATCAAGGATGTAACCGCCACCAATTCCATTTTCTCCTAAGCTAGCTTCTTCTCAAATCGACATCAAACCCATCCTCTTCCTTGCTCAGATCATCATAACCCCATGAATTCCTGCTCATCACCATCTCCAGAGAGGTCTTCTCTACAAACCCTAACCTCAATTGAACCAGAACTCTCGGATCTCTATTTCCCTGTCTGCAACATTCCAGTGTTCTTTCGATTCCTCTTTTTCACTGAAATTTCAGTTCTTATACTCTAAATCTTGAATTCATCACCCAGACATTAGAACCACCGTCTCTGCAACTCAATCCACATCGCCTCCATTTCTTCACCTCTCTCAATTTCGGCTGAACGTAGCCGACAAATGATTGGGAAAAGACTATTTTCTCAACTGTAGGTTCAGTGAATGACGAGAACTGCTATTGACAACTATAACTCTGATAAGGGCTGCCACAATCAACTTAATTCTCTATTAAGCTCAAGCGTCGATTCTGAGGGAGCGACGGTTCATTCTTCACCTCCTTCGTTACATAACCTTCGCTGGCTCCAAGGATCAACGCTTTGTGAATCGGTCTTTTTGCCTTTTACGCTCCAAATAGACGTTTTCTCCTTCTTTTGCTCATAATGACTCCATTGCACCTAATAAACTCAAACTCACACATGAGAGATGAAATTCACAAGGATAATAGCAAAGAAAGCATAAATACTAGATATAAAATTAGGTGTTTTACAACACTTGTCATGAGTCAAACCTATTTTGCTTTAATTATGTTCTTGTATACTTCTATGAGAATATAGCAATTGAACAACTCTATAACTAGTTTCATTTGAGTCATTTGAACTAGTTGTGGTTAAGATGAATAAGGTTGATATGAGAGTGATCATATAGCTAACCTCGGTTAACTACGGTTGAACCAACATAGTGTACACGTTTAGGTACAGTTACTCAAACCTAAATGAAGGTACATTTCATTTGTGTATAACAATCTAAGTTCGATCTAACGGTTGAAAGATATTAGCTTCATCTAACGGTGAATATTGAATGCTTTGTTACCAAGGTAACTTAGATTGCAAACCCTGATTTGAAAACTATATAAAGGAGAACTCTAGCAACTGGGAAACCTAATCCTCACACCTCCTGTGTGATACTAGTTGCGTACTAGAGTCGATTCTCCTTTAACCTAGGTTTTTCCTAAAACCATTATAGGTTAACGACTTGAAGACTTCATTGGGATTGTGAAGCCAGACCCAACTATTTTCTCTGTAGTTGCGTGTTCTGATCTTACTTCTTCTATCGTGATTGAGTATTATCTTTGCTAAGATTTGCTTGAGATTTATCTCCGATAGGTAAGATTAAAAGTAGTCACAAACATCTTCGTCTCATCGTTTGTGATTCCACAATATCTTGTTTCGCTACCATACGATTAAGATTATTTTGAGGTGATTGATAATACTAGGTTGTTCTTCGGGAATATAAGTATGGTTTATCAATTGGTTCCTATGCACCTTGATTTATTAAAAGACGGAACAAAACTCATAGGTATTTCTGTGGGAGACAGATTTATCTATTCCAATAGACTTTTCTGTGTGAGACAGATTTGTTTATCAAGTCTTCGACTTTAGGTCGTAGAAACTCTTAGTTGTGGGTGAGATCAGGGGAATCAAGTGCGTAGAATCCTGCTGGGGTTCAGAGACGTAAGGAGCGCAACTGTACCTTGATCAGCGTGAGATTGATTAGGGCTTAACTACATTCCAGTCCGAAATTCATTGGTAGTAGGCTAGTGTCTGTAGCGGCTTAATATAATGTGGTGTTCAAATCTAGACTAGGTCCCGAGGTTTTTCTGCATTTGCGGCTTTCCTCGTTAACAAAATTCTGGTGTCTGTATTATTTCTTTTCCGTATTATATTTTGTTATATAATAGAAATATCACAGGTTGTGCGTTAAGTTCAATCAGTTCTTGAATCCGACTTATGGGTTGTTGATTGAATTGATTGACACTTGGATATTGGTTTGTGATACCGTCCGAGTTATTTCTCTTATTCAATCGGGCTCGCAAATTCCTATTTGATGATTGCAGTTTGAATTGAGAAATTGAGATATAAACTCTTTGATATACTTTTCTCTAGATTGAGTCTGACTGTCTAGTTGATTATCTTGAAAGTATATTGGAGTTTGTCTATTCAGATTGCCGAACGAAATATTGGGTGTGGTTGTTAGAACCCCACTTTTTCAATTGGTATCAGAGCAGGCAAACACGTTTTAGACCTCATAAGTCTGTGTTTGTAGCAATCTGATTATTATGGACGAGTCTATCTCTAATAACGTACCAATTCAGAAATTACCAGATGAGTTTCAAAGATTGGATTCTCCTGAAAGAACTGTCACATCTAAGTCAATATCTAAACACTCTCTGAATGTAGAAACTGTTGATTGGGAAACACACCTAGAAGAACAGTTGGATGAACTTTCTGATTAAGGTGATTCCAATATTGATAGAAATGTTGATGAGGAAGTCTCACAGTATGTTAAGTTTTTGGATTCGTTGAAAATAAAGAAGATTACAACTTCTCATGTCACACCTCTTCGACTCCTCTCTCTCTCTCGAGAAAACAAGAAATTAAAAAGGATTTACGGAGGTCTTTATGGATGGAATCGCTCTTGCGAATCGATCCTCAAAGATTCCGAGGAAAACCTGAGTAGAAAGTCACTTGAATGTGATAATGTTTATCAAAAATACTTCTTGTTGGAAGAGAAACTTACAGAATCTGAAGCAAGGATTAACTCCCAGCAAACAAGTTTTGATGACATAGAAAGCACTTATCTCGCTCGAGAAAAACGCCTTGAGGCTGATTTAGCTGCTGCTCTTGATGAAATCAAGATGTTGGAAGATGACTTGAAAAAGTTCAATACTAGTTCAATCAAATTAACCACTATGCTAGGAGCAAGTAAAAATCATCATGATAAACGAGGATCGGACTATAAGGGAATAAATGCTCCAAGTATTAACAAAGAGGTAAAATTTGTCAAGGCTAGTGATTCTTCTCAACAAAAGGTTTCCACTGATGGCAAAAGTGAAATACCTTTACCGGTAGTTAAGGTTCGAAAGAGCAAAGTATATCAACCTCCAAAGTCAACACACACAGATCGAGGTAAGAACATTCCTTATGTTTGACACTATTGCGGAAATAAAGGTCATCTGGAGAGGAGATGTCGTTTCCGTATAAAGAACGAGAAACTTCATGATGTTATTTTTTAGGCATCACAAGAAGTTGTGAAACCAAGATCATATGTTAAGACTAATCCCCTTAACGTTACAGGTTGTAACTGTCTAACCTTTAGGCAAAGGAATCAATGCTGTGATAAACCTATATTTTTCTATAAATGTTATACGAATCCTTTTCACAATCGTAATGGTCATAAAAAGGATAACTTCGTAAAGACGAAGACAAGAACCGATGCTCCCAATCGGAGAAAGAATAACTTGCAAAAGAATAGTCAATCCAATTCTCTTCCGAGAATTCTAGAAGAGAAATCTTGGGAAGAAGGTTAGGTTGTTCCTAAACGCACTCGAAGTGGATACCAAATAAATTCAATGATGTGTTGAGTGTGAAAAGGAATGATCTCCCAGAAAATTAATGACTATGGAGAAGGCAGTATCAATAATGTTGGAACTTGAAAAAGTTCTTTGGAAAGATGGATTTGGATGTGAAAGGTTCTAAAAGCGATCTCTTTCATGATAATCAAAAGTCACTTGTGGTGAGCAAGACATTGTTCACCTCAACACAATTTGATTGTGTTGTAAGTGCATCCTCACCAAGGAATGCCCTGCTATGTATACGGTGAGGGAAGCACGAGAATTGGGGCACACATATTATGTTCGGTAAGGCTGTAGAATTCGATTGGATTCTTCTAAAAAGTTATGTCTATAAACTTGAGAAAGATTTGTGTTTTCATTTGCTTAGAGTACTTATAATGATCTATGTACCTTGCTTATCGTTCATTTCTACCTAACTTGATTTGTGTTTAAGGTTCTTAAATGTTTAGGTTTGAAAATAGTAGTTCGGGATATTTGAACTTCATGGTACACATACCATGTATGCATACCATCATTTAAAATCAAAATCCAGGGATTTTAGTACGAAAACCCGTTTGTATACTGCTCCTGGTCACGAGAATTCGTTTGCAAACTCGTATGCATACTGGTCTGTAGACGTCGATGATCGGTAAACTTGTTTTGGTCGTAACTTCTTTGTCCGAACTCGGAATGACCTTATTTATTTTTTTTGCATTATCTTCCTCTTTGAATTATCTTCAAATTGGAGATGAGAATTCTTGAATTTGGATGAGTTAAGATTGGTCATTGTCCTGTCTCTTATTTTTGAGTGTTTTGCTCCGTTTCGTCGCACTTGTTCTACTTCTCTTGGACTTGGGCACTTGGATTATTGGAGTAATCCTCTTCTAAGCTCATTTTTAGCTTCTACAAGAATGATATTAGTGAATCACAAAGAAGGAAGTTCAAGAATGGGTTGTAGTACGCATTGCTATGGATTCTTGAATGTTCACAATCATCTTATGTGAACTTATGGTGTATGGTCGTTATATGACTTTGTATGTTCTTCTTTGTTAAGAAAATATTTTTATACGCATTTGGTAGCTATTTTTGGTGTAAATCCAGGCGAAAAAGATTGATTCTACCCTCTAAGGACAAATCATCTTATATGTGCATTACGAGTTTGTCTAGGAAACTTCTTATGAGAATTTATTCTTGTTTTTAAGAAGGATTACTAGAGTTTGGAATAACAATTATTGTGATTACACATAGCTATTGCCAACGATTTTCATCTTGCAATGTTTTTAGATTTATTTATTTAAATTCTAAAGTTGATTTGGAAGATGATTTTTGCAGTATTAATCGTTATGGTTTTATATATTGAAATTGTTATGGGATATGTTGTTTATGTCTGTGAACCTTGACTGTCCCATACTTGTTCAAAAGTTAACTCTATTATATGTCGGTATGAAAGTATTGATAAATATAGAATGAACTTTTGACTACAAAAGTTAAGCCTATTATGTCATTATACAAATAATTGATGGAAGATAGGATGAACTTTTGTATACAAAGATTAAGTCTATTGTATGTCATTGTGCAAATAGTGATGAAAAATAGAATGAATCTTTGATTATTCCGCAGTATTGGTGTTTCCCTGATCCACATCTTTGTGTATGTACTGTGTTGCTCCATAAGTTCTCTTATGTTGAGCATGGCCAATTGAATTGATCATTTTTCTTATGGTTAATTCAATTGAGATTTTTGGATACAAATTCAGTTTCATGTGATTTGTTAATGTCCAAAGAAATCCTTCTTTTCTTGTAAAAGTAAGGTCGCTCTTGTTGTTCTTTCGGGAATGACATTTTATGGGGGGGGAGTTCTTAATTGAACTTGTGCTTAATTGCCAAATCTTTGTGGGGAGTGCGGCTATGGAATACAATAGGGGTTATCTTGTATCTTTATAAACTCCTTGATGAATGCATTCAGCTTCGGCTATATGATGGCATCTAAACAAGTTGATATGTTGTTCTCTATTAGTCATGAAGTATCTCTATGAAAATTTCATGTGGATTCCACTAGTTTTCGTACCTTTGCCAATTTATATTGACAAAAAGGGGGAGAATTAATGTGTAGTTCACACTACAAATACATATGGTTTACGGATCATTATGTAAGGGGGAGTGGTTTTCATTGTGAGATGAAGTATTGACTAAGGAGGAGTGATACATATCACCATAGTATTGTTGTCAAAGTTGTGATACAATTTAACTTTGATACTGTGTAATAATACTATGACACTGTATAAAAATGATTGAGAGCAACTGTTTTCTCATTGTTATAGCTACGGATCTTCAAAAACTATGATGCTGAGTTGAACACATTTAGAATCATTGGAGTACTTGGAAGTGACGAAGATTTTGAGTAGTGTTGAAGAACCAAGGAGATCAAGCATTTGGATGAGAAGCTACAAAGTTTATTTATTTTGTAATCCATATGTATTGATAGTTTTGTCACTAATTGAAAAAGAGGGAGATTGTAAGAGCACTGCTCGGTCGAACTCGCAAGCGTTGCTATCTCAAGCTTGTTTGTCAATGTTAGTGATCAAAACTATAATTCTTGATTTCTAGTCTACTTATAGATATCTCGGACTAGGATAGATTGTGTGGTTGAGCATTAGACTTCACAGTGTTCATCATTTGAAGACGAAGAACAACTAAGTAGAGCTTGTGGAACTTCATCAACAAAAGGTATATGGAGACTGAAACGCATCTATCACTTGGAAAGTATATTTCTACTCTATCTCCTATATTGAGACACAAGTCGTAGTGCTATATAGTTTCCTACTATGCACATTTGATATTTCGAGCTGAGTTTAACTCGCTTACATATTTCTCGAAATATGTGTTGGTAAGCTTTCGCTTCAACCAAGTTCATCTTATATTCTTGACGAAAGTCAAAAGTTGATTATGTGAAAATCGTCGAGTAACATCTTACATGGTTTGTGTGATGCAATCATTTGATGTAGACTAGGAATGTTTCGTTATGATTATTTCAATAAATTGAAAATTGCTTTGATGCTAATAGTGTGTGAAAACGGCTATTGTCATCCTCTAAGAAAGTTTCAATGATTGAAATAGAGTTTAGAACACTTAACCAACATTGGATTATAAACATGTTGTGCACTCTTGCATATATGTGATCCATGTCCGGGAACCATAGTATGCATACCCGTATGCGTACCTGTTGGTTTGAGAAGTCCGGGAACCTAAGTACACGTACTCGTACGCATACTGGCGTAAGTTTCATGTCCGGAAATTTCTGCTGGGTTTGGAGGTGTGCGTACCCGTTCGCATACTGGCGAAAACCAAACTTGGTCCGGCTACTTAAGTATGCGTACACGTTTGCATACTTGAGTGGTTAAAGTTCTAAGATCGGTTGTGACATGAACTAATACATTTATATAATAAGGAATGCATTCTTTGCAAACCGTGGCTATAATGTTCAAGAATTGATTCGAGTGAATCAAACCGATTTTGCTTTAATTGTGTTCTTGTATACTTCTATGAGAATATAGCAATTGAACAACTATATAACTAGTTTCATTTGATTCATTTGAACTAGTTGTGGTTAAGATGAATAAGGTTGATATGAGAGTGTTGATATAGCTAACCTCAATTAACTACGGTTGAACCAACATAGTGTACACGTTTAGGTACGGTTACTCAAACCTAAGTGAAGTTACATTTCATTTGTGTATAACAAGCTAAGTTCGATCTAATGGTTGAAAGATATTAGCTTGAGTCTAATCAGGTTTTCATCTAACGGTGAATATTGAATGCTTTGTTACCAAGGTAACTTAGATTGCAAACCCTGATTTAAAAACTATATAAAGGAGAACTCTAGCAACTTGGAAACCTAATCCCCACACCTCCTGTGTGATACTAGTTGCGTACTAGAGTCGATTATCCTTTAACCTAGGTTTTTCCTAAAACCATTATAGGTTAACGACTTGAAGACTTCATTGGGATTGTGAAGCCAGACACAACTATTTTCTCTGTAGTTACATGTTCTGATCTTACTTCTTCTACCGTGATTGAGTATTATCTTTGCTAAAATTTGCTTTAGATTTATCTCCGATAGGTAAGATCAAAAGTATTCACAAACATCTTCGTCTCATCGTTTGTGATCCACAATATCTTGTTTCGCTACCATACAATTAAGATTATTGTGAGGCGATTGATAATACTAGGTTGTTCTTCGGGAATATAAGTCTGGTTTATCAATTGGTTCCTGTGCACCTTGATTTATCAAAAGACGGAACAAAACTCATAGGTATTTCTGTGGGGGACAAATTTATCTATTCCAATAGACTTTTATGTGTGAGACAGAAAAAGCAAATCAAGAAGAAGGGAATAATGGATTCTATGAACTTTTCCCAGACATTAGGCTCAACAAATGCCATTATACAACATTATACTAATAGGATTATACAAGACTATGCTAATAAGATAGTTTTCTGACGAAAAGATTCAACGCGTTACCAGAATAGTAGATTCTAATAACCTCGTACTCATCTGTAGAATGAGCGTAGCCAAACCCAATAACAACTAGTCGACCGTAGTCCGTTATTGATGTTCTTATCGATGGAAGACTTATAAATTCGTTTGGAATAAAAGGATTAAAGACAACAACAGGATCATGTATGTTGACCATTATTATAGCCAAACAAACCAAACCATTACATGAACCAACTAAGATATCATCGTGGAACCAGTTTTCCACATTATGACAACTGTGCTTGTACCTAGAAATCGGATGCATGTTATTTACATAAACCTCGCCGCCTAAATCAATTTCATCGAATGCGTTCTCGGTGTAGAAAAGTCGGGTTTCTTTGCGCTTTTTATGATTTTCAGACCCTAACGCGAAAATAGTGCCTATCTTAACATGATCAAGGAGTTTTCTCCATGTTTTGCATACATGCTTGCACTGTAACATGGTCTCAATTGGTAACCATGAAAGTATCTCTGATATTATCTCCTGGGGAAGATTCTTCATCGATGTTGATTCTCGTCTTCGACTTTGGGTCGTAGCAACTCTTAGTAGTGGGTGAGATCAGCTAAGGGAATCAAGTGCGTATAATCCTGCTGGGGTTCAGAGACGTAAGGAGCGTAATTATACCTTGATCGGTGTGAGATTGATTAGGGCTCAACTACATTTCAGTCCGAAGTTCATTGGTAGTAGGCTAGTGTCCAGAACCTGCTTAATACTGATGTGGTGTTCAAAGCTGAACTAGGTCCCGGGGTTTTTCTGCATTTGCGGTTTTCCTCGTTAACAATATTATGGTGTCTGTGTTATTTCTTTTCCGCATTATATTTTGTTATATAATAGAAATATCACAGGTTGTGCATTAAGTTCAATCAGTTCTTGAATCCGACCCTTTGGGTTATTGATTGGAATGATTGACACTTGGATATTGGTTTGTGATATCGTCCAAGGTATTTCTCTTATTCAATCGGGCTCGCAAATTCCTATTTGTTGATTGCAGTTTGAATTGAAAAATTGAGATATAAACTCTTTGATATACTTTTCTCTAGATTGAGTCTGACTGTCTAGTTGATTCTCTTGAAAGTATATTGGAGTTTGTCTATTCAGATTGTCGAACGAAATATTGGGTGTGGTTGTTAGACCCCCGCTTTTTCAGAGGGTCCATCAGAAAATCGGTTTATGTGTGGGGTCAGTATAATCCGATTCTTCATGCTTTGGAAATGCTGTTTTTTATGTATCTTTTTCTAGCTAGAATCGGATCACATATGCATTTATATAAACCGATTAGTGTCGGTGAAAATTTAAATTTTTTACATGTCTTTAATCGGTTTATGTTGGTCACAAGAAAGATCGAATCCTGTTGGCATAAAAACACAATCGGATTTTACAGACCTTCGAGAAGACCGATTATCCCAAATTATTTCACTTTTTTCAAAAAAAAAATAGCCGTTAGGGACTTTCTCTATATATAGAGACCTCATCCTTGGGCCCCATTTGCCCCAAAATTGCTCATTCTATTCCCTCTCACTTCATATGCTCTACAACTTCTCATTTCAAACCTCCACATACAACAAATGGCATCATTTGACTCTACCGAAGATTTGGCAATCACCAAAGCATGGTACGCCGAGACTCGAATTAAACATCAGTCCTCCGTAAGGGTAGATGCCGAAACCTTTTGGACAAAGGTGCATAACAAATATAGGCAAGATTTTGGGAATCCTAATGGAAGAAGTGTTCAACAAATCCATGATAGGCACCAAGTCATTGAAAATGCGATACTTGCATTTTTAGCTATCCAAAAGCGGATTTTGAACGCTAGCCACTTTAGCTACTCCATTGAACAATTTGTACGTATTCTTGTGGATTATTTTACGTAATCCATGTAGTTTGATCTTCCAAACAGAGACACCACTAACAAAGTATGCTTGTGTTTGTGTTTTTGTAGCATGAAGTCGTGAAAGCGTGCTACTTGGAGGAAAAGGGGGAAGCATTCGCATTTGATGCAAGCTATCACTTCATGGTATCCAAAATTCCGGAGTATTCCCATGACTTCATGGTGGGTGTATCGTCGTCGGATTCCTCGGGCGAAGAATGATGGTTTTAGAAGTTTTTGTGTAGGTTTTGTGGGTAGATCTCTATGTAAACCCTCACGAGACTATAACTCGTCCACTAGGGTCGCCTAGGGGTTTAAAGGCTTGATGCATGTGCTAAGTGCATCCGTGATTCATACAATAATGAAATGAATGAAAAAAAAAAATTCTTATGAAAGGCATTAATCGGTTTATATATGCCGCAGAAAAACCCGATTTTATTAATCGGATTATACATATGCCAACGTAAACCGATTATGTAAGTCCTCTGTTAATTTTGGAAACACCGACTCAGAATCGCTTTACAAGTGCATGAGCGTAAACCGATTCTGGGTACTGTTTTACGAAAAAAAAAATCAAAAAATCTCAGTTGTTGATGTTTTGAAGAACTCTTTAACATTAGTTGATCTCACATCTAAAACATAATTGACACCTAATACGATTAATTAATGCTAATTAATCAGGGGAAAAATAGTTGTTACATAATTTTTGGATAAGGGGTTGTGTAATATTGATTTCTAGTGACCCTTTTTGTCATCTAGTACTAGGCCCCAAATAAGTGGCCTAGGCCCCAAATTAGCCAGGTAATTTTTGTACACGTAGCTCGTGTGTAATGGATGGATAATTTTCCTGGGAGGAAGCCATGTGATAGACTCTAATTGTTTTGCAACTAGAGATTACCCGTGTCGTAACGGGCACTGTCTTAATTTGTATTATTTTTTTCCTCCAGCGTTTTAATTGTCTATACCAAGAGAGTTCTATAAAATAACCTTCCTAAATTGGGGCCTATGCCACTTAATTGGGGCCTATAGATTACTTCATCTACCTTATACACAACGATAAGGGGTGTCTAAATTTAAAGCAAACTACCAAAATTACCCTCTAAAAAATATTAATATTACTAAATTACCCCCATCAACTCTTAATAATAAACCTAAAACTAAAATCAGTTTTCATTTCAATCTCATAAACCAATTCTTCATTTCTTCTACTCCCTCTTTTTTCATTTTTTTGAAACAAAAAATCGACGATCCAAAATCGATTAATCGTTTTCTTTCTTCTATAAAATGTCGAAACCATCAACAAGAATGAAGTATGCTACTAACAGGAATTATTCTAGTGAAAATGATCCCGGAATTGTTGAAGTGAATCGAAAGAAAACGAAGGAACTGCTCGAGGAATCCGAAGCCTCTCGTATCGCACAAGAGGAG
The DNA here is from genome assembly GCA_023531295.1 of Papaver armeniacum. NCBI lineage: Eukaryota > Viridiplantae > Streptophyta > Magnoliopsida > Ranunculales > Papaveraceae > Papaver > Papaver armeniacum. Next base: position 69,717 of record JAJJWW010005563.1, read on the forward strand.
GAAATGAGTCGACTCAGGTACTTTTCTATCAACCCAATCCTATAAACTAGGTTTTACTAACATGCAATCGCTTAGAAATCAAAATTTTCTGGGTTTTACAGAATCGGATTATGTTAGTGTAAAAGTAAACCGATTATGTTTAGAAACAGTTTATCTTCTTGCTCACATAAACCGATTGTTCTGCATGTGAATAAGAATCGGAGAACGTTAGTGTATAAGTAGCCCGATTCAGTTATTGATAGGGATAACCGTTTTTTCTGTAACTTTTTTCGTTAGAATCGGATTACATATGTGACTACAAAAATCGATTATGTAGCCTTTGAATTCTTATATACTTAGTCAATAATCAGACTTTATATGTATATCGAGAAGACCGATTACCAGAATCGGTTTACATTAGCACTTAAAAAATCCGAATGTTAGTTTTATTATGTTAGGAATCAGACTTTACATATGTATCGTGTATACCGATTGTGTACCTTGACTTGGAAAAAATTGTTGTTTGTCGCTTAACTCCGTATTCTACAGGCCGAACAAGGGCAACCAACAAAAGCAATCCGATAAGAAATATAAGAGGAAACATGACCTTCCTTCTCCTAAGGCTTTGGGACCTCGTCGAATAAACGGTCAAAATTTGAATGCTTCCCACCGAAGGGCCAAGGGTAGTAAAGCCAAAGGGATCAACATTAATGACCCACCACCTCCAGCAGAGCAACCAACACATGAAGAATCTGATTCTGATACACCTACTGAACAAGAAGGTGGTAAGGAGGAGATGAATGTAGAAGAAGAAAGTCGTGGCAAGAAAGGTGTTGAGAGTGAAAGTGATGAAGATAGTCGTGGCAAGAAAGGTGTTGAAGAAGAAAGTCGTGGCAAGAAAGGTGTTGAAGAAGAAAGTGATGAGAGTGAAATTGATGAAGATAGTCATGGCAAGAAAGGTGTTGAAGAAGAAATTGATGAGAGTGAAAGTGATGAAGAATAAGGTGAGGAAGAAAGTGATAAAGAACAAAGTGAGAAGAAAGTTGATGAAGAGATAGGAGAAGTTCAAGAACAAGTCCAAGGAGGAGACACTCAAGAACAAGGTAAGATAGATGGTAAGAAGAAAGATGGTCAAAGAAGAAGAAAGGTGACCACATGCCCGACCCGCTGAAGATGTTTCCTCGCGGCCCTAAGGATCGCGTTTACGGGTTACCAGGTGATGGAGGACAGATGTTATGGGGGTACAAAGACAGTTGGGCCGCCGTCGTTTTCCATACCATAGTAAGTGCCTAAACCTTATGCTATGTAACATAAAAATTATTATCCGTGTAATGTTTTGATTGTTGTCCATCGGGTTTGTTTTGTTTTATAGGATCACAAGGATTCCGTTCGTCTTATGAAGCCAGGAACGTCATTGAGTATGATGAGGAAATGGCCACTGCAAGCAATAAAATCAACCGCTGGAGAAGTTCAGGAAGTAATCGATCTAGTCAATTCTACGGGGTTGATACCTGCGGTCGAGAATTTGGACCTTGGTTACGACAAACCTCTTTGTTCCGCCTTTGCCGAGAGATATTACGGGGAAACGGATACTTTGCATCTTCCGTTTGGCGAAATGACGATAACTCCAAATGATGCGAAGTTAATTACCGGGCTAAGCATAGAAGGTAAAGTCGTGAAGCACGCTAATTACAAACAAGAGCTTGACTGAGACAAGATTTACGCGTTCACCAAGGATGTGTTCCAATGGGATGAGGAGAGGACCAAGTCAGAGATGCTAGTAGGCAAGGCAAAGCAGAGGATATTCCATCTATCGAGGCTGAAAGACAACTTTATGGGAACAAAAAAGCTTTGTGCCGAGGGAAATGTGTTGACCAGGGAACGTATCATCGCCACGGCCAATGCGTATGTTCTCTACGTCCTAGGATGTGTTATCTTCCCTGACATTTCTGGTGCCTGTGTGAGCGCCAACTTTATCCAGCTGTTGCAACCATTTGAAAAGATTCATGAATACTCTTGGGGCACTGCCATCCTTGCACACTCGTTGAACGAGTTGAGAAAGGCTTCTAGGGCTCGAAGGAACCAAATCGGAGGGAATATGGCTTTTCTACAGGCGTGGATATATGTGCACTTCCCAATATTTGCTGAAAGGGCTTTTGAGAACAAGGAATGGGACCACCAGTATTATGGAGACAAGTACATCTACATAAATAAGCCGAAGAACCAAAAGAAGGGTTATCTGAAGTTGAGATGCCAGTTGGACAACTTGACAACGATAGATGTTCTTTGATCCTTACAAGGAGGAATTGGCTAAAGGAAAAGGAAAAGGAAAGAAGGTTGGGTGCAGAGCAAAGTGATTATTTTGGGCCTTTGTTTCATCCAAGAGGATATGTAATGTACAACCCGACAAGAGTCGCAAGACAATGCGGTTACGTACAAAAAATCCCAAAGGAGCACAAGATGTTCAAAATCAATGAGAAAAAAACAAAATCATATGATAATGATATTGACATTATTCACAAGCCTTTACCATCATGTGATTATTGGTAAGATAGAGCGTTTCATAGATATCCTTTGGATGGTCCATCTCGAACAGACGATGATGCAATTTCGGGTTACATGCCGTGGTACCTCAATGTTTCGCATACTCGAGTGATACGACTAGATGAGAGGCCGAAGATAGAGGACAAAGATAAGGCTCTCGAATGCCTGGTGCGTATTGTTACTCAATTACGGTTTTGTTAATGTTATTAGCTTTTTTTGTTGAATGTTTGTTATTTAAAATGGAAACAGAGAAGCCGAGTCGGGTACTTGATAACCCAAGCAAAGCTAAAAATCAGGGAAGGGAAAAATATTAAGGCCAATGAAAAGTTGATTGATGAATTGAACAGTCTCGAAGATGTAGAAGCTGGTGCAAAGTTTGGGGAGCTGGAGGAGGAGGAGGAGGAGGAGCCAAAGAATAAGAGGAAGAGAGCCTCCCCAAAAAAGATGTCTAAAGGTGCATCGAGCAGCGCCCAACCTGGTAAACGAGGACGCAGTGGACGTGGTAGTGGTGAACGTAGTCGTGGTAGTGGTCGTGGTCGTGGTGGGGATGTTCATGAATGAATGGTTATATTCATGTTTATGTCTTTAACTATGGATAATTATGGAGTCAAAACTTATGTCTTGTCTTAAACTTATTGTCGAATTATGTTTGGTTATATTCCTAGTTTATGAATAACTTAATCTGGTTTCTTTTGAAAATTGTTGGTGTTTTTCCAAGACGCGATAAAATAGCCAACTAAAATTGTCGGTGTTTGCAAAAAATGCAGGATTCTCGGCATTTTTTTCAGTCAGAATCGGATTACATGTAACCATATGTAAACCGATTCTGACAGTTTCCCAGAGGTTCAGTTTCAGAATCGGTTTACATGTACCTTTATAAAATCCGATTGCCATGAAGAAAAATCCTGTAACTTTTGAAGCCAAGAATCGGTTTACATGTACATACATGTAATCCGATTTCTGTGAAGAAAACTCCTGTAAATTTGAAGCCAAGAATCGGATTACATGTTCATTACAAAAGCCCGATTGATGAGAGGCATATTTTGTATGATTTTGTAAGGACACAATCGGACTATGTGGACATACCTAAACTCCGATTGTTTGATTTGAATTTGAAAAAAATAGCCGTTGAGTCCTTATCTATATAAGGACAACCTCTTTCAGCCACTCCCATATCACACACTTAGCCTAGAAAATGGAATGGGAACCGTATGAAGATTTGTGTCTCGTTAAATCGTTTGTTAATACGTTTCGTGAACGTCCGAATGAAATCTATTCAATGTTTTGGAAGAGAGTTAAAGAGTTCTTTTACGGGCATACCGGGAATCCCAATAACCGCAAATGGAAAGACTTGGCATTTCGATTCCAATACATTAAAGGTGCTATGCGAGAGTACGTAAAAGTTAGAAATATGGTATACGACTATCATCCACGAGCTCCTCTTAGGGAAAAAGTGAGTAATGCGATCATTTTTATACCTATGTCAAAAGTTCACATACTAACATTTAAGAATTCATTGAATTTCAGCTGGAACGTTTCAACGGGGCTATGGAGAATCCGTAATGGAGAAACTAAGTTCATTGACCACAAAGAATATACGGCGTTGTACCGATGTGCTCGGAGGTTCATTGACGAGCATTTGATGTGTCAAATTCTAGAATTCCCATACTGAATCCTATATATGTAGTGCGATAATTTCCTAAACTATGTAATCAATATTTTGTTTCTGAAAGTAAGGCATAATCGGATTATAAGGACTTATGTAAACAGATTCCCAAAATCGGTTTTATGTACATGTACTAATTAAACTCGATTAAGGTTTACATCGTCATTCTGCATAAACTCAACCCAGAATCGGTTTACAAAGGCACTAACATCAACCGATTCTGGGTAGAGTCTTTTGAAAAAAAAATTAATTTTTTTACAAATGTTGATTATGCATTAATCAAAGTTAATTTCAAGATTAATTTGATTAAACATGATTTAATTATCTGAATTAGCACTAAATTAACAAGGGCATATTAGGCATTAACATAAATAGTGGATAAGGGGTTTCTAGAATTTTTTTTTTTAATGACCCTATTTTTTTGTTAAACATGATTTAATTATCCAAACAGTCACAACAATTTGACACGTCAGTTAAAAGCTACACAAAAGAAGAAGAAAATCAGATGGATGAAAAACATAGATGTACTACAACTAACTGTTGGAGCAACGTCGAAGGCCAAAAATTATAAGACAAAGGGCTTGGTTAAACATTACCCCTTTGGACGTAAGAAATAATTGAGTTACATGAGGAGAAATCTTGAGCAAGTATGCTACAGCCCGCAAGCAACCTCTTGTACACCACATTTCCAGCGTCAAAGATTGTAGATTACATAAGGGAGGTGCTTGACAATCTAACAAATCTGGAGCTTGTGACAGAACCTTAAAAAACAAAAGAATATATATCAAATATAGGATAGCAGCTAACCAGGAAGGACACTCATCTTTATAACTAGCTAAGAAACATCATCTTAAAGCTAAGAACCATTTATAAGTAATGAAAATCGGGTTGCTTAAGCAGCAGCACCCTCGGCCTTCTCATAAATTTTGACTATGCAGTAAAACATACTATAAATCATTTCCGAAAATATGTTAAGATTTCTAATTCATGAAAGAGAAGAAGCCACTCATACCTCAAGGAATTCCTTTCACCATATAAACCGCTTTTAAAAGTTTCATCATACGTTTAGCGTACCCTTTTGTTTCCCCTGAAGGCAGTTCTGAATATGTATCAGCATTCTCATCTTCTTCATTTTCTTTAAGTCTCATGTCCAAAAATACCTTAGACAGTGGAGAACAGATTTCTAGAGAACAATCTTCTGTGAATAAAAATCCGCAACCGAAGTCTTCCAGATTTGGAGCACATAACTTGATAATGCTAGCCATGGTAACATTTCGCGGCACGTGATAACAAGTGTATGCAAACAGCTTAAGGCAGAATCGACAATCAACTTCCTTAGATTATCAGATTGTATAACACATTCAGTTATACTTAATGTTTCAAGGATCGGACAACTCGAAATGAGCCTTTCAAATAATTCTACATTGGAGATCGATAATCCATTAAAGGACAATACTTTCAGCTGAGGTAAATTCATTGATCTTGGTAGAACAATATCTAAAAACCCGACACTATCATACACTTCTATTACAAGCTTTCTCAGTGATTTACAATTAAGAAGACGGTGAGGAATTTCATATGCCGAATTATGACATTGATCGATTACTATACTTATTTCTTGAACATGATACTTGACGACATTAACACTCCATCTATTAACATTCATTATAACCGTATTATCAAATGCAGAGTTATCCCAATCCACACTAAATTTCTGAATATTGGTTTCATTCCGAAACATGAATACCATGAAAACAAATTCTATGAATCCCTTAGTATTGTCATGCGGAAACGAACTCTGTTGAAGTTCAGAAAGGGTAGAGATTTCCAAATATCAATCCACCTTTTGGACAAAACACTAGTTTGAAGAGCATATTTAGTATCAATGAAAGACAAAATGTAGTGAATCAATCCATCTGGTAACCTACTGATTCTATCTTCCGCATGAGAATATGGGGATGCATTTCTTGTTTCTTCCATTGTTAATTTGTAAACTCAAAATCTAAACCTTAATGGAAAAACCCCAATATGATTTGTTCACAACCCTAAACTCCAATTTTGCTGAGCATTACTAGTTGTAGTTCAAAACCGTAAACACATGGAAAAAGAAATACCTTCGAGTATAGAAATGGCTGATGAATTTGGAGCAGAATGAAACCACTAAACCCCCAATTTGCAATTTGAGCAATATTTGTTACTCAAAACAAAACAAACAACCAAATGTGAAGAAATAAAGAAATAAATGGAATGTGAAAAACTTTTATTTTTATAAACATTATTATTATTACACTTCTTTTACACTTTTATCACTTTCTCATACCCTCTCTGTCGTATATTTTTGTTGCTAGTCAGTTGAAAATTCAGTTACAAGCTCACCGGCAACCTCATTATAAGAAATTTGAACCCAGGCTTCCACTTGTTGACATTGATATGATCCGACCCGCAGCCCCATTTCTTGATTGCACCTCTAATCACCATTGCTTCCTCTACTAAATAGTTACCACTAATAAACTTATGAACCAATAATAATCCCATAAAGATCTTTTGGTTGAAGTAAAATTGAAGTTATTATTGCACAAGTACAAGTTTCCAGTGCACAAATTTTCCACCATGCACCATTAAATACAAAATACTTTAGTACAACTGTACAGGAGAGAAATTCAGAGTCAGACCCACTTCCCCATAGCTTGATTGACCCACTGAAAAAGAAAAGAAATCATGTCTGTCCAATTTCCAAATCATGTTTGACCGGTAAAATAAAAATTCAACTCAACCCAATTTCCAATATTGCCAAGGCCAAACATTATGTTGCAGGATTTCTTTTGGCTAATAGCTTATTTGAAGCCGAGGGAAATGGGTTTCAGTCTGTTAGCATTTATTACTCGTACGGATCTTTTACTTATCAGTAACACTCTTTGACATCATTCATTACGTCACTATTTTACAGTTGTATTACAGTTTACAGTTCAGTCGGTTTCACCTCCTGTTATTTGTTTTTTCCTATCCTGTAATTTTAATGTCATTATCTATATAAAGACATGACTTTGATCAGTTGTACGTGAACATTATTTAATATCAAAACACACTTCTTACATGGTATCAGATACCAAAAGGGAATTTTGACTTCTCTGTTCTGATCCTACCTGTTTTTTACCCTAACTTCAACCATCACCATTAGACCTGCAACTACTTGCTTCAACAATGGTGAGAACTACTCAGAATTAGATTGCATCTACATCTACTTCCGTTGTTCATCATAACCTTCGATCTAATCCTTCACCACTATTTCCACCCTTAACATCTACTTCTTTCCAATCTCAACCACCACCACCGCCATTAACTCATTCATCACCACCACCACAACAACAATCTGTATCTTCTGCTCAACCTCATTTACAACATACACCTATTATTTTTCCTCATCATATATCGGCACCACAACTACGATATCAACAACAACACCAATAACAACAACAACATCACCAACAACAACAACAACTTCCAGCATTTCTTTTTCCTTCTCTATCTCAATCTTTTTCTCAGTTTTACAATCCTTTTTCCTTTCAGAGTCAATTTACGATTCATTTTCAAAACATCTCAAACTTTGTTTCTGCAAAATTAGATGCATCAAATTTTCTTGTATGGAAAGATCAAATGTCTTCTATTCTAATCTGTACTAATCTCTTTGGATTTGTTGATGTATTTATACCTCCAGAGTTACCTACAATTTTGATCAACAACACATATATTCCAAATCCACGCTATCTAGAATGGTTACAAATTGACAAATTTGTTGGATCCTGCATCAATGCCACTGTCGACAAATCTTTATCCTCTGAGTTACTTGGTAAAACTTTAGCAATGGAGAAGTGGTTACATTTAGCCAAATTATTGGTGAACAATTCTTTGCTAGAAA
>JAJJWW010005564.1:0-48354 GCA_023531295.1 Papaver armeniacum
TTTATCTTTTCCATGATCCTTCAAGAGGCGCTCCCGAGTCCTCACGAGTGATGAAACTGGATGGTTCTTTCATTGGGTGGATCATCTGTAGCTTTGGGAACTTCCTCATCATCTACTACATGGATTGGAGTGACTTCGGGATCAGCGTCTGAAGATTTTTCTTTAGCTTTTCCTTTCTCTTGAGTTTTCTATGACATCTTGTTTGTAAGAGTCTTGAGATAGTTGAATAGTTCTTTCTGAGTAGCAGCCATGTCAGTTTGATTTTTGGCAAGAGTTTCTTGTACCTTCATGAGATCACCTATGGTAGGTGGATTTTCTCTGACTTCTTCGGGAGACCGGCCGAAGAGCGGATTATTGATGGCGTCGGCGTTGCCGCTTGTAGGGGTGATCACTGGAGCACCATAGGTGGGGCCAAGGAAAGGTGCGTTTGGATTGGCGAGGTGGGGCCAATGGTTTGGCATGCCGTTTGGCACATGGTGCGGCTAGCATGGCTAGGGCCAAGGCAAGGTGCGTTTGGCCTGGCGAGGTGGGGCCAATGGTTTGGCATGCCGTTTGGCACATGGTGCGGCTAGCATGACTAGGGCCAAGGCAAGGCGCGGTTTGGCTTGGCATGGTTTGCTATTGGCACGATGAGTGCGGCCGGGCATGGTTGGCATGCCTTGGCGCGGAGATGTGGCTGGCACGGTTTGCCATTGGCACAGTGGTGCGGCTGGCATGGTTGGCATGCCTTGGCGCGGTAGATGTGGCAGGCATGGTTTGCCATTGGCACAGTGGTGCGACTGGCATGGTTGGCATGCCTTGGCGCGGTAGCATGAGGGTTTTGTACAGGTGATGTCAATCAATGTTAGGGGTTCTGCCGTGGAACATGATACATAGAAAGAAAAAAGGTACCCTGGTAATTCTTACGTAAGCATGCTGATCGATTCGATAAATGTGCTAATGGTCATAATGACATCATGCCATATGTGTGGTTTCACGATTTTAACCCTAGGATAAAAGCCACCATCAACAACGGCGTTCATCATTTGAAGACGAAGAACTACTAAGGGGAGCTTGTAGAACTTCATCGAAAAAAGGTATGTGGAAACTGAAACTCATCTATCACTTGGAAAGTTTATTTCTACGCTATATCCTATATTGAGACATAAGTCGTATTACGATATAGTTTTTTTCTATATACACATTTGAGATTTCGAGCTGAGTTTATCTCGCTTACATATTTCTCGAAATATGTGTTGGCAAGCTTTCGCTTCGACCAAGTTCATCTTATATCATGTGAAAATTGCCGAGTAACATCTTACATGGTTTGTGTGATACAATCATTTGGTGTAGTCTTGGAATGTTTCGTAATGATTATTTCAATATATTGAAAATTGCTTTGATGCTAATAGTGTGTGAAAACGGCTATTGTCATCTTCTAAGAAAGTTTCAATGATTGAAATAAGTGTTTTGAACACTTAACCATTGTTGGATATGTCATGTTGTGCACTCTTGCACATATGTAATCCATGTCTGGGAACCATAGTATGCGCACCCGTTTGCGTACCTGTTGGTTTGAGAAACCGGAACCTAAGTATGCGTGCTCGTTTGCGTCATGGCGTACGGAAGTTCATGTCCGAGAATTTCTTTGGGATTGAAAGTTCGCGTACCCGTTTGCGTACTGGCGAAACCCAATCTTAGTTCGGGTATTTCAAGTATGCGTACATGTTTGCATACTTGAAGGTTAAAGTTATAAAATCGGTTATGAACATGAACATAAACATTTATATATTAAGGAATGCAATCTTTACAAACTGTGGCTATAATGTTCATGATTGATTCAAGTGAATCAAACCGATTTTGCTTCAATTGTGTTCTTGTATAATTCTATGAGAATATAGCAATTGAATAACTCTTTAACTAGTTTCATTTGAGTCATTTGAACTAGTTATGGTTAAGATGAATAAGGTTGATATGAGAGTAATCATATGGCTAACCTCGGTTAACTATTTGTGAACCAACATGGTGTACACGTTTGGGTACGGTTACATAAACCTAAATGAGGGTACATTTCATTTGTGTGTAACAATCTAAGTTCGATCTAACGGTTGAAAGATATTAGCTTGGTTGAATCAGGTTTTTCATCTAACGGTGAATATTGAATGCTTTGTTACCAAGGTAACTTGGATTGCAAACCCTGATTTGAAAACTATATAAAGGAGAACTCTAGCAACTGGGAAAACTAATCCCCACACCTCATGTGTGTTACTAGTTGCATAAACTAGAGTCGATTCTCCTTTAACCTTAGGTTTTGTCGAGACCCTGTAGGTTAATGACTTGAAAGACTTAATTGGGATTATGAAGCCAGACCCAACTATTTTCTTTGTAGTTGTGTGTTCTGATCTTGCCCGATTCTATCGTATTAAGCACAATTGAAATAATTGACTCGTGATTAATTTCTCCAATAGGCAAGATAAAAGTAATCACAAACATCTTCGTCTCATCGTTTGTGATTCCACAATATCTTGTTTCGCTAGTCGATTAAGATTATTGTGAGGTGATTGATAATACTAGGTTGTTCTTCGGGAATATAAGCCTGGTTTATCAATTGGTTCATGTTCACCTTGATTTATCAAAAGACGAAACACAAACTCTTGGGTATTTCGTGGGAGACAGATTTATTCAATCTACGAGACTTTTCTCGTGTGAGACATATTTGTTTATCAAGTCTTCGACTTTGGGTCGTAGCAACTCTTGGTTGTGGGTGAGATCAACTAAGGGAATCAAGTGCTCCTGCTGGGATCGGAGATGTAAGGAATGCAACTGTACCTTGAATCATTGTGAGATTGATTAGGGTTCAACTACAGTCGGTCAAAGTTAATTGGTAGTAGGCTAGAGTCTGTAGCGGCTTAATACACTGTGGTGTTCAAACTGGACTAGGTCCCGGGGTTTTCTGCATTTGCGGTTTTCCTCGTTAACAAAATTATGGTGTCTGTGTTATTTATTTTCCGCATTATATTTTGTTATATAATTGAAATATCACAGGTTGTGCGTTAAGATCAATTAATTAGAATATCCAACCTTTGGTTGTTGATTTATATTGATTGACACTTGAACATTGGTTTTTGGTACCGTTCAAGTTGTTTCACATAATAATCAGGCTTGCAGATTTCTATCTGTTTGATTTGTTGATTACATTGTGAAACAGAGATATTAAACTCTTTGATATACTTTTCTATAGATTGAGTCTGACTGTCTAGTTGATTCTCTAGAAAGTATATTGGAGTAAGTCCTCTCAGATTGCCAAACAAATTGTTGGGTGTGGTTGTTAGACTCCCGCATTTTCAATTGGTATCAGAGCAGGCAAACACATTAAAGACCTCATAAGTATGTGTTTGTAGCGATCTGATGATGGAAAATATAGTCTCTGAAAACGCTTCACCAGAAATGGATAAACTCAATATTGAGCGTGTTCTATAAACCATCGATAAGGTTGAGAATCTTGATTTAAAAAAACTCATCAATTTTCTTTGTATAAAAAAACATCGTTTGATAAGAAGATTTGATGGTTTTCATTGCGAAGTGTATATCAAAAAAAATTGTGCTTCGAGAACATGATGATGAGGTAGTTGACCTACAGAAGAAGTTAGATGAACAGATCCGGATCAATTCTGATCTTGCTGCAGAAATTGCAAAGCTTAAGGATTTGAAATCTGTAAAGTCATCTTCAATGGTTTTAAATAACTCCTCTAACTTCCTTGAAGAATTGTCGTAAATTAGGTGATAAGCGAGGTCTAGGCTTTGTGAAACCTGATAGTGCTCAGAACTCTTCGAACAAGGATAAGGATGTTGGAACATGCTTGTTTTGTGGTGCTCATAATCACTTTCAACATGCTTTTTTTCCTTTCAAAAAAGATTAAAAGTTGTGGTGATCTTCATAAGAAAGCTGTACAACTTTTGTCTTCTCTTAAAAGACATTCAATACTAATAAGAAAACCAAATATGGTTAGTAGTGCTAGTATGGGAGCCTTTGCTCTAAAGTCAACATCACCTTTTCAATGGTTCCTTGATAGTGGATGTAGCAGACATATGATTGGAGATCTCTCTTGGTTTATCAACTCAAGCGATTTTGATGGTGGACCAGTGACTTTTGGAGAAGGAAGTTGTTGCTACATAAGCAAGAAGGGGACGATCAAATTACCTACGTTCCTGAAATACATGATGTCGTATACGTGAAAGGTATGACTGCTAATCTTATTTTTGTTAGTCAAATCTGTGACAAAGGCCATAAGGTTGTCTTCAATGATAAAGGATGTGACATTGTCGATAAATCCGGAAAAGTAATTTTTCAAGGATCACGTGGCAAAAATAATTGTTATCTTCTAGATACTCAGTTCAGTAATTGTTATAATTTGACTAAAGTGGAATCTACACACCTCTGGCATGAACGTTTTGGTCACATCAATTATCGTCTTCTAACTAAGATCATTAACAAAGAACTTGTTAGAGGCGTTCCCAAAATCAATGCTAAGGTTGAAGGTGTATGTGGTGCCTGTCAAAAGGGTAAACAAATGAAAGTTCCACACAAATCATCTCGAAATATTCTCACCAAAGCTTCACTTGATTTAATTCATATGGATCTTTTCGGCCCAATTCAACAATCTACAGTGGCTGGAAATAAGTATGCTTTGGTTATGGTAGATGATTACACCAGATTCACTTGGGTGGCGTTTTTGGCTCACAAGAATGAAACACGCAGTGAGTTCAAGATTATTATTAATAGAATCCAGAATGAACATGGTCGCAAACTAAAGAAAATTAGAAGCGATCGTGGCACAGAATTCAAATACACCAAAGTATTTGAATACTGTGACTCTCTGGGAATTATTCAACAATATTCTCCACCTATCACTCCACAAGCAAATAGAGTTGCAGAAAGGAAGAATAGAAACATTCAAGAAATGGCAAGGGTAATGCTCCATAACAAAAACTTACCATTAAGGTTTTGGGGTGATGCTATTTTTACGGCTTTCGATTTGATCAATCGTGTTTATTTGCGGTCAAAGACCTTAAACACTCCCTATGAGTTGTGGTACGGTAAGAAACCCAACTTACACTATCTCAGAGTGTTCGGCAGTAAGTGCTACATTCTAAAGGATCGTGAACAGAAAGGGAAATTTGATTCGAAAAGCGATTAAGGTATTTTTCTTGGCTATGCATCTGACAGTCGTGGTTTCCGAGTCTTTAATCTCAAAACCCAAGTCATGATGGAATCGGAAAATGTTATCATTGATGATTTAAGTAATTTTTGTTAGGATAACTCTCCTGCTGAATTTCCTCCAACCGAGACAATTGAGAAAATCAAAGAAACTTCAGAATCAGAAGAAGTTGTTCCAACGGTTGCTGATCCTGATGTATCTAGTGATGAGGAGAAAATCTCTAGTCAGGCTATTCCTGTTGAACAAGAACGTGTCCATCCACCACACCTTTGGGTTCAAAGGAATCATGATACTAATAATATCATTGGAGGTAGGGAATCTGCTGCTAAGACGAGAGGTCAACTTCAAAATATTTGCAATTTTGGGTGTTATCTATCGCAAGTAGAGCCAAGGAATATTGATGAAGCTCTTAGTGATCCGTATTGGGTAAATGCAATGCATGAAGAGTTAAATCAATTCCAAAGACAAGATGTATGGAAACTCGTACCTTGTCCCCCCAATATCAATATTGTTGGTACCAAATGGATATTTAAGAACAAGTCTGATGAATTTGGAACCATTGTCAGAAACAAAGCTAGACTTGTCGCTCAGGGATATTCACAGATTAAAGGAATCGACTTTGACGAAACCTTTGCTCCTGTGGCACGCCTTGAGTCCATTCGATTATTATTAGCTCATGCTTGTTTTCTTAAGGTTAAGCTGTTCAACTGGACACTAAATCCGCTTTCCTAAATGGAAACTTAAAGGAAGAAGTCTATGTTGCTCAAACTAAGGGATTTGAAAACCCTGATTTTCCCGATCATGTCCTTAAGCTCAACAAGGCATTGTACGGGTTAAAACAAGCACCTCGTGCCTGGTTTGAAAAAACTAACTACTTCCCTTCTTAGGAAAGGTTTTTCAAGAGGTGGAGCTGATAAAACATTGCTTACCAAATAGAGTGGGAAATATGTTGTAATTGCTCAAGTTTATGTAGATGATATCATCTATGGATCAACATCGGAGAAACTTGCGAAAGATTTTTCAAGTCTCTCTTGGTAAGGAGTTTGAAATGAGCAATGTTGGTGAATTAAAATTCTTTTTTGGGTTTACAAATTCAACAACACAAGGATGGAATTTACTTATCTCAAGAAAAATATGCAAAAGATCTTGTTTCAAGATTCGGTCTTGATAAGTCAACTCCAAAACTTACTCCTATGCCTACCACGGGTAAACTACATAGAGATGGGAAATGTGTAAATGTGGATCAAAGTTTTTATCGATCTATCATTGGAAGTCTTTTGTATCTCACTGCCATGAGACCTGATATTGTTGTTAGTACTTGTTGTGCTAGGTTTCAGGCAAATCCAAAGGAATCTCATCTTGCCGCCGCAAAGAGGATCATACGTTACATTAATCACACCGCCAGGTGTGGTTTTTCTTACACTTATGATACTAACACTGACTTTACTTCCTATTCTGACGCTGATTGGGCAGGGTGTATGGAAGACAGAAAAAGTACATCAGGGGGGTTCTACTATGTAGGAATGAATCATGTAGCTTGGCATATCAAGAAACAAAATTCACAATCTCTCTCAACATGTGAAGCAGAATACATTGCTGCAGGTTCATGTTGTACTCAACGTCTATGGATGAAACAAATGCTTGCTGATTATGGAATTGATTCTATAATAATGAAGATCTTTTGTGATAACTCAAGTGCGATTCGCATCACTGAGAATCTTGTTGAGCACTCAAGGACTAAGCACATAGACATAAGGTACCATTTTATTCGAGATATTTATGAAAATGGTATCATTACTATGGAATTTGTGCCTTCTGAAAAACAATTGGATGATATTCTCACCAAACCATTAGACACTGCCACATTTCAACATTTACGGAGGTCTATTGGTGTTTTTCTAGTTCATTAGTTCTCCATAACTCTTGCCCCTTCTTTTATCTCAATCCGTTGGGCAATTGAGTTTGGAATTCCTAAAGTGGTGTTGTTTCATGTTTGCATTTGTTTCTAGTAGATATGTTTCTGTCAAGTATCCTAGTGTTCTTTAGAAATCCTTTTTTTCTTGTAAAAGCAAGGTCGCCTTTGTTGTTCTTTCTGGAATGAAATTTTATGGGGGAGAGTTCTTAATTGAACTTGTGCTTAATTGCAAAATCTTTGTGGGGAGTGCGGCTGTGAAATATTATAGGGGTTATCTTGTATCTTTATAAACTCCTTGATGAATGCATTTAACTTTGGCTTTATGATTGCATCTAAATAAGTTGGTATGTTATTCTCTTTTGGTTATGAAGTATCTCTATGAAAATTTCATGAGGATCCCACTAGTTTTCGTACCTTTGCCAATTTATATTGACAAAAAGGAGGAGACTTAATGTGTAGTTTCATACAACAAATACATATGGTTTACAAATCATTATGTAAGGGAGAGTGGTTTTCATGTCTAGATGAAGTATTGACTAAGGGGGATTGATACATATCACCATAGTATTGTTGTCAAAGTTGTGATACAATTGAACTTTGATGTTGTGTAATAATACTATAACACTGTATAACAATGATTGAGAGCATTTGTTTTCTCATTGTTATCGCTACGGATCTTCAACAACTATGATGCTGAGTTGAATATGTTTAGAATCATGGAGTACTGTAAGTGACGAAGATTTCGAGTCATGTTGAAGATGCCAAGGAGATCAAGCATTTGGATGAGAAGCTACAATTTTTAATAATTTTGTAATTCATATGTATTGATAGTTTTGTCACTAAAATTGACAAAGGGGGAGATTGTTAGAGCAATGCTCGGTCGAACTCGCATGCGTTGCTATCTCAAGCATGTTTGTCAATGTTAGTGATCAAAACTATAAGTCTTGATTTCTAAGCCTATTTATAGATGTCTCGGACTAGCACATAGATTGTGTAGTTGAGCTTAGACTTCACGGCGTTCATCATTTGAATACGAAGAACTACTAAGGGGAGCTTGTTGAACTTCATCGACAAAAGGTATGTGGAGACTGAAACTCGTCTATCACTTGGAAAGTCTATTTCTACTTTATCTCCTATATTGAGACAGAAGTCGTATTACCATATAGATTTATATATACACATTTGAGATTTCGAGCTGAGTTTATCTCGCTTACATATTTCTCGAAATATGTGTTGGCAAGCTTTCGCTTCGACCAAGTTCATCTTATATCATGTGAAAATTTCCGAGTAACATCTTACATGGTTTGTGTGATACAATCATTTGGTGTAGTCTTGGAATATTTCGTAATGATTATTTCAATATCTTGAAAATTGCTTTGATGCTAATAGTCATCCTCTAAGAAAGTTTCAATGATTGAAATAAGAGTTTAGAACACTTAACCATTATTGGATATGTCATGTTGTGCACTCTTGCACATATGTAATCCATATCCGGGAACCATAGTATGCGCACCCGTTTGCGTACCTATTGGTTTGAGAAATCCGGGAACCTAAGTATGCGTACACTTTTGCGTATTGGCGTACATGTTCATGTCCAAGAATTTCTGCTGGGATTGAAAGTTCGCGTACCCGTTTGCGTACTGGCGAAACCCAATCTTAGTACGGGTATTTCAAGTATGCGTACATGTTTGCATACTTGAAGGTTAAAGTTATAAAATCGGTTATGAACATGAACATAAATATTTATATATTAAGGAATGCAATCTTTGAAAACAGTGGCTTTAATGTTCATGATTGATTCGAGTGAATCAAACCGATTTTGCATCAATTGTGTTCTTGTATAATTCTATGAGAATATAGCAATTGAACAACTCTTTAACTAGTTTCATTTGAGTCATTTGAACTAGTTATGGTTAAGATGAATAAGGTTGATATGAGAGTAATCATATGGCTAACTTCGGTTAACTATTTGTGAACCAACATGGTGTACATGTTTGGGTATGGTTACATAAACCTAAATGAGGGTACATATCATTTGTATGTAACAAGCTAAGTTCGATCTAACAGTTGAAAGATATTAGCTTGGTTGAATCAGGTTTTTCATTTAACGGTGAATATTGAATGCTTTGTTACCAAGGTAACTTGGATTGCAAGCCCTGATTTGAAAACTATATAAAGGAGAACTCTAGCAACTGGGAAAACTAATCCCCACACCTCATGAGTGTTACTAGTTGCATAAACTAGAGTCGATTCTCCTTTAACCTTAGGTTTCTATCGAGACCTTGTAGGCTAACGACTTGAAAGAATTCATTGGTATTGTGAAGCCAGACCCAACTATTTTCTTTGTAGTTGTGTATTCTAATCTTGCCCGATTCTATCGTATTGAGTACAATTGAAATAATTGACTCGAGATTAATTTCTCTGATAGGAATGATAAAAGTAATCACAAACATCTTCGTCTCATCGTTTGTGATTCCACAATATCTTGTTTCGCTAGTCGATTAAGATTATTGTGAGGTGATTGATAATACTAGGCTGTTCTTCGGGAATATAAGTCTGGTTTATCAATTGGTTCTTGTTCACCTTGATTTATCAAAAGACGGAACAAAAACTCTTGGGTATTTATGTGGGAGACAGATTTATTCAATCTATAGACTTTTCTGTGTGAGACAAAGTTGTTTATCAAGTCTTCGACTTTGGGTCGTAGCAACTCTTGGTTGTGGGTGAGATCAACTAAGGGAATCAAGTGCGTAGTATCCTGCTGGGATCAGAGACGTAAGGAATGCAAATGTACCTTGAATCAGTGTGAGATTGATTAGGATTCAACGACAGTCCAGTCAGAAGTTAATTGGTAGTAGGCTAGAGTCTGTAGCGGCTTAATACAGTGTGGTGTTCAAAATGGACTAGGTCCCGGGGTTTTTCTGCATTTGCGGTTTTCCTTGTTAACAAAATTATGGTGTTTGTGTTATTTCTTTTCCGCATTATATTTTGTTATATAATTGAAATATCACATGTTGTGCGTTAAGATCAATCAATTAGAATATCCAACCTTTGGTTGTTGATTTACATTGATTGACACTTGAACATTGGTCTTTGGTACCAATCTAGTTGTTTCACATAGTAATCAGGCTCGCGGATTTCTATTTGTTTGATTTTCTGATTACATTGTGAAACAGAGATATTAAACTCTTTGATATACTTTTCTCTAGATTGAGTCTGACTGTCTAGTTGATTCTCTAGAAAATATATTGGAGTAAGTCCTCTCAGATTGCCAAACGAATTATTGGGTGTGGTTGTTAGACCCCCGCATTTTCAAGGTGTATTAGACACCTTGAAAATAGATCACTTAAGATTAATTTTCATATATCTATCTTGAGAAATCATAAAGTCTTAGACGAAGAGAACTTTGCGATTTCTATCTATCTTGCCTGAAAGAGATTATGAAAAACTCGATAACAGAAAAGCAAGATTAGGATAAATGAACTATCCAGGTAAAAGATAGTCGGACATGGATTCAAGAATCCCCAAAGCGAAGTCTTTTAGTCGTAAACCTAATTATGTTTCTCAGGGGAAGCCTAGGTTCATTGAGGACGACTTTAGATCAACTAGGACACAAAGTGTCAGGGATTAAATTTCCCAGTTGAAAGAGCATCTATTTTTATAGATTTTCAAGACTGAGTGTTGCTTGAAATTCAAGCTAACATGACTTGGGAATCAAGCAAACAATTTAGGTATTGAAAATACAATAAAAGAATATACATTATGGTCCAGTTATGGAACCGTGTATAATGACTTGTTTGGTTTGGTAAATATGTCATGTGAACAATAAACAATATGATGTTCATAAAACACTTAAGCGTTTAATCATGATGCACACACATGAGTGTTTAAGTGATCAATGAAGTCTTAGAAATTTTTAAGAGAGTCATGGTAATGCTAAACATATTTAGATAATAAGTCTTTGAACATACGCTAAATTTATTGGGACAGTTAGTGAAATGGTTTGCCAACCGTAAAGTTATTTCATGAGTCATGGTGCTACGGTTCGTGAATCGGGTTCATCAACCCTTACTCGACTCGAGAATTCAGATAGACACAAGTTGCGAAATGGGTTCGCCAACTTTAAGCCTTTTATATCGACATTAAAAAATCAGTTCACCATCGTTTGCTAATCGGGTTTGTAAATTGTTCCCAACTGAACTTGTGGTTTGTAAACAGGTTCGCCAACCTTCCCGTATTTCTGAAATTAAGATATCTATGATTTGCAAACGGGTTTGCCAACCTACCCTGAACATAAATATCAGAAGTTAGTGAAACTATTTCTTATGATGTTTGAAACATTCCCAAATGATAAAATCAATTGTATTGACTATTTTCAGTTAATCCACAAATTAATTCTCAAACAATAAATTGTTTTGAACTAATATCGTTAAGGACCTTTGAACATTTATGCTAGAATCATATTTCGAGATTTTTAACAAGACAAGATTGACTCGAAATTTGATCTTTGTAAATCTACTAAAAATCATATGACATAGTCTCAACAGATAGAAAGGTAAGATAGTGAGTAAAATAAAATGGTTCAGTCCTCACATGCCTGATATAGAAGTTCTTCAAATATGTTCGTCGATCTTCAGTCTTCGAGGGTGATGCCTGATACTCAACTACCAAATTCTAACCTAGTCTGAGGCTTGACTTAGTACACCAGAAATCAATAAATAGTTTTTATCATCTAACATTAACAACAAGATTGAGATACCAAACTTGTGGGTTCAACCGAGCATCGATCTAACAATCTCCCCCTATGTCAACTTTAGTGACTATCCAATACATATGGATTCAAAATAAATAAACTTTTCAGCTCAAAATACACTATGCTTGATTTCCCTGGTTCTTCAACAAACGCCTTGAATTCTTCGTACTTCAAGTTCTTTAATGGTTTTGCATGTGTTCATTTAGCACATTTGTTGTTGAAGATCCGCATCATTAACAACTTATGAGAATACTCACAAAGAGATTTGTTATGATAAGAGACTCTACTCATTGGTTGCTATACAGAAACATAATCTTGATACCTTCCTCAAAGTTCAATTGCACCACAACTTTGAAGCAATACTATGATGATATGTTCTCCCCCTTAGTCAATGCCTACTTCTTTTGCAACATAGGTAAAACCTATATACAATAATCCACCACCACCACCCCCCCCCTTACATAATGCTCCCAGAAGCCATATGTTGTAGTAGGATACTACATAATTATTTTCCCCCTTTTTGTCAACAAAATTGGCAAAAGCGAAAAATAGGGATCATAATGAATTAAACAAAAGTGCATTCAAGACTAGAGAACACATACTGACTTTTAGTTTAGACGATTTTACCAAGAAAAATTGATATTGCGTCAAGGGGATGTATAAGTACAAGTATCTCTTATAATTCCACATTTGCTCTCCCTACAAAGATATTACGTTTAAGCACAAGTTCGAAAGAACTCTCCCCTAATTGATGTCATCCCCGAAACAACAACAGAGCGACCTTGACTCTAATCAAAAAAGAAGGATTTTCCTTGTACATATGAACAAGGTGAATTTGTATTCCAATATTTTTCAATCTTCTCGCCAGTTACGAACAAAAAAGTTAAAAATAACGATCTTAATGTTATAGGCACTAAGATACAAGATTTTCTTAGTCACACTTGAGACCTCCCATTTTGTTCCCTTCTTGCTATTGAAGTGATCTACTAATTTTGTTTCATGACATGTAGAGGATGTCATCATCTTTGTAGTTTTCTTTTTAGGGAATGCAAGATTTTTTGACATGACCAATTTGTCCATAAATTGAAACAAAACTTGTTAGAGTCTGAACAATGCGTGGAATTAGTTATGTTCACAACCACAACAAGACGGTGTGAGAAAAATTTAGAGTATTTCTAATGGCTATAAAGAGATCTTCGTCTATAGATTTACTTTTATTGCATTCTACGTGACTTAATACTCTTGACGGAAATATTCTTGACTTTTGTCCTTGTCAATGGGACAACAATTTTTCCTTTAGGTTCTTCATTCCTGACTATGAGATTGGAGTTCTCAGCAGGATTGGAACAGTCCCGAGAGATCAATAACGATTTTTTAGACAAGAATTTCTGAAGAAACCTTGAGGAACTCTGGTGTATGTTACAAGTGAACGAAAAGAATCTTCTGAAGCAGTATTCCATCATAATATGCTTTAAAGATCTAGATACAAACACCGGTACTTATTAGGTCTAAAAGTATTTGCCTGCTCTAATACCAATTGAAAACTTGGGGGGTTCCAAGTACACCACCAATTTTTTTATTCGGCAACATGTATGGACAATATATAATACAATTGTAAGTAGACCAACTTAATAATCTTTGACAATATATAAAGTTTAAATCTCAAACACTTCTCAACCAGTAAGTTTAAGACAATGAGCCCGTGAACCTGATTGTTAAGAAGAGTACTTGGACGATCTCAAAAATCAATATCCAAGCTCAATCTAGTCGAATCCAAATAATTCAATCAGAATTCTTCCAAGTGATTAAACTTGTCATCTATCTTTCAAGATACGAATTCTACAAGAAACAAGTCTCGTAAATCGATTATAATTAGATGAAAGTATCTACAAAGATTGAATACGTACAAGTTGCGTAAATCTTAATTATAAAGATAAATAATAAAATGCGGACAAGGAAAAACACAAGACACGGTAATTTTATTTATGAGGAAACCCCAACTGCAGAAAAAACCCCAGGACTTCGTCCAGATTAGAACACCGAGTTGTATTAACCAACTACAGACACTAGCTTACTATTAGACTTCAGACTGGAATGCAGATGAGACCGAATCAATCCTCCAAGCAATTCTGTTACAACAACACTCCTTATGTCTCTTGAACCTCGTAAGGTTCTACGCACTTGATTCTGTTAGCTGACGTACTTTATGACCTAAGAGCTGCTTCAACCTCAGTGAAGACTTTTGATACCAATCAGCCTCTAACAAATAAGCCTATTTGATTTCCGTTTAGATCGATAGATCAAGGTGTGGAAATCAGTTTGCAATAGACAAGTTAGCAAACCTCACAAAATCTGTAACTTATGACTCCCGAAGAGCATCCTAGAAGCTTAACTACCTCTCAAGAACAATATTCAATAGATCACTTAAGATCAATTTTTAGCTATCCATCTTGAGGAATCACTAAGTCTGAGATGAAGAGAACTTTGCAATTTCTATCTATCTTGCCTGAAAGAGATTACGAAAACTTCGATAACAAAAAAGCAAGATCAGGATACACGAACTATCAAGGTAAAAGATAGTCGGACCTGGATTCACGAATCCCCAAAGTGAAGTCTTTTAGTCGTAAACCTAATTATGTATCTCAAGGGAAACCTAGGTTCATAGAAGACGACTCTATATCAACTAGGACACAGTGTCGGGGATTAAATTTCCCAGTTGAAAGAGCATATCTATTTATAGATTTTCAATACTGAGGGTTGCTTAGAATTCAAGCTAAGATAACTTGGGTTTCAAGCAAACACTTAAGTTCATGAAAATACAATAAAAGAATATACACTATGGCCAGGTTTTGGAACCATGTATAATGAAAAGACGAGGGTACCCAAATATACCTCAATCTAAAACTTTTCCACCTATAAGTCCTTTCTCCGAAAGTGATTGTATATGGACTGAGTCGAGACAATACATCTAATCGGTTCACACTTCGTGTGATCGTCTATGGATACGAGATTGAGATAATACAACAACGAAGTATGTTTACTTGATAAAAGGTTCAGACTTAACCAAACACAATAGAATTACTATCAAGTAAATATGAATTAACGTTTGTGTAATTTACTTTAAATTATAATAACAACAATTATAATTGCGGAAAATAAAAGTAAATGACACACCAAGATTTTGTTAACGAGGAAACCGCAAATGCAGAAAAATCCAGGGACCTTGTCCAGAATTTAATACTCTCAGGATTAAGCCGCTATACAAAATCAAACCAACTTCGTATAGTTGAGACCAAGCAACTAAACCTATAGTTCACCTAGTTCCGTATGTATTCCCACGCCTCCAACTTGTAATAAGTCACGTACTTGGAACAATTCCTTTGGTTCGTATTCCAAATAGTAAAGGAACAACAAATCTGTTTGGTATCAACTCTTTTCAACCAAGTGATGTGAGTTTGACAAAAGGATCTTTTGTTTATCACAATAAACTCCTTTGTCAGGTCCTTAGATCTATCTTATAAACAACTACCAAAGTAATAGTTAAGATTTTGCAATCAATACTTTTAATCACAAAGAAACGTATTGATGCCGATCTACACAACTAATCAATCCAATCTATCACAAGGATAAATCGATTATAGTTGGATCCTATTTAACCGAAACAAGTATTGTGCACACCAAAGATTATGAACCCAAATCAGAAATCTTCTTCGTCTTCAAATCTTCTTAGATCTTCAATAAACACCTGCACACAATCAACTTGAATCTCTTGTGATCAATCACACACGGAACGGAGTTGTTGACAATTGATTATCACAAGACGTCTTTAGATCTACAAACAGTCTAAAGATCCCCGTCGAAACTTCGATATAGTTAGAGTGAATCTTATATCAGAAGAGAAGATTCTCAAGCATAAACAAACTAGGTGAAATCAAAGTTCAACAACCGTTAGCCAATCAAATCAATCGAAAACTAATAATAAACCGCAATTATCTAGTTTCCCACCAACGATACTAATAGAGCTTCTCAATCCCAAAGAAGTCTTTAAACCGAGCAGTCGTAAGAGATTTCGCCTAATTAGGTTACTTTCCTCTCCGAATAGGTGGCTCCACCAGTAACAACACAACTAGGTAGTTTTGATGGCTCATAGGATTAGTTTGCTAGAAATGCAAACTTTGATATTTATAGACAAGGAAGTTTTGACAGTAAGGAATTTCCAAAACCGAAAATATTCTCAAGATATGCAATATATTCCAGATTCGGTTTCCATAATTCCTAGAACTGCTTTGTCCAAACATTGACCGAAAATCTCTTAGAAAATCTCCAATTAGTAAATGCACATTACTAATTTTCATTTTTCAAAAATAAAATTAAAAACCTTAATTAAAAGATTCTCAACTTATTTTTCGATCCGGGATTTTTTCCTTTAGCTATTAAGGAATATCTTTGAACAATTAAAGTTAAGCGTTACTGCACATGTTCAAAGAATGTCGACATCATTACTTTGTAAGTCCTCTTTCATACTTACAATCTTGAAACCGATTTGCCACACTTCCAAACAAGTTTAGAATTGGTTCATCTGACTTTCAAGAACTATGGATTGATTAAGAACACTCAATCACCAATCATGGGTTTCACAGTTCTACCAAAACAAGTTTCGGTTCTACCTCCATGTGAGTACTATATTAGTCACACTAGCTTTCCAAAAATTCGGTTGACTAGGTACTAGGATCGGTTCCCCACACATATATGGTATCTAACTTGTATTTGTTGCACATGTCCATAGGATCGGTTCCCAATGTCTAAAAATGTGTTGCACATGTTCATAGGATCGGTTCCCAATATCTAGAAACTTGTTGCACCTCATACAAGGATCGATTCCCCTTTTGTGATAGGTTGCACCTCTTGATAGGATCGGTTCCCCTTTGCCTAAAGTTGTTCATACCAATAACACTAAATCGATCATACCATCTCAGGTGATTACTTATGGTTTCACTAATAAAAGTTATACCAATACAAAAGTCAGGTTTTTGTGAATAGTTTTACCAAGAACATAAACAAGTCATGAGCGGTTATACTAATCACACATATTGGTAGTTCAAAATATATGCAATGAATAACAATACCAATAAGCCTGGCGATTTCCCTTTCGATTCACAAAAAAAGTTCATGAATTTACTTCCTTTAAACGAATGTAAAACATTGTTTCCTATGATGAAATCTTCACCTCATACCCATACATAATCACAATAGCATTCATACGATTATGTCGATGTCTTATTTACAAAGTTTAATGGTTAAGCAATAAACCTCGTATTGTATTCCTTAATACTACATTTAACTAGATTATACTCATTCATGCTTCGCAGTTATGTTTTCAATATGCATGACTTGAAAGATACGTTAGGGAATGAAACATTTCAAGTCAAATATCACTAACCTCGAGTGGAAGGATGATGTTGTCGTTCTAGCTCCTTACTTCTTCACTTCTTCAAGTCTTTGTAATACTTGTAATGTCTCATATCCTAATACTTTCAAGCTAACCTGACTCTAGTACATAATCAAGCGACTCTTTAAATGAGTTTTGATTCACTAAAATATGACAACCAAACTTGACATACCAACGCTTGGTGGGTTCAACCGAGCTATGCTCTAACATATAATGACTGTTTGGTTTGGCAAATATGCCATGTGAACAATAAACAATTTGATGTTCATGTAACACATAAGAATTTAATCATGATTCACATACATAAGTGTTTAAGTCATTAATGAAGTTTTATAAGTGTTTAAGAGAGTCATATCAATGCTAAACATATTTAAAAAATAAATCTTTGAGCATCTGCTAGATTTATTGGTACGATTGGTGAAACAGTTTGGCAACCGTAAGGCTAGTTTACGAGTCAGGGTGCTACGCTTTGTGAACCGGGTTCGCCCTACTCTGCTCGAGAACTTCAGATGGACATAGTTCGCAAACTGGGTTCGCCAACCGTCCTGTGGTTTATGAACTCAGCTGGACACAGTTTTCAGACCGGGTTTGCCAACCACTATATGGTTTATGAACTCATATGGCCAACTGAGTTCACCAACCTTAGGTTGTTAGAGAAATGTTCGATTGAACCCACAAGTTTGGTTATCTCAAGCTTGTTGTCAATGTTAGTTGATCAAAACTATATCTTGATTTTTATTCTACTAAATCAAGTCTCAGATACCACCCTTGAAGATTAAAGATATTTGAAGAACTTCTGTATCAGGTATTTGAAAACTGAACCATTCTATTTTACTCAATATATTATGATTCTATCTATTGAGACCATGTCGTATGACTTATAGTAAATTTACAAAGAAAAAGTTTCGAGTCAAGCTTGTCTTGTTAAAAATCTTGAAATATGGCTTTAGCAAAGATGTTCAACGATTCTTAACAACATTAGTTCTAAGCAATTCATTTTTTGAATTAATTTGTGGATCAATTGAAAATTGCCCATGCAAATGATTTTATCTCGTGGGAATATTTCAAACATCATAAGAGAGAAATATTGAACTATATGATATTTATGGTTAGGGTAGGTTGGTGAACCAGTTCGCAAACCATAAATATCTCAGAAAATACAAGAAGGTTGGCGAACCAGTTCGCAAACCGTGAGTTCAGTTGGGAACAGTTCACGAACTCGGTTAACAAACCATTGTGAACTGAATTCTTGAAGTTAGTATTATAGGCTAGCAGTTGGCGAACCTCGTATTGTATTCCTTAATACTACGTCTAACTAGAGTATAATCATTCATGCTTCGCAGTTATGTTTTCAATATGCACGACTTGAAATATACGTTAGGGAATGAAACAGTTCAAGTCAAATATCACTAACCTCAAGTGGAAGGATGATGTTGTCGTTGTAGCTCCTTACTTCTTCACTTCTTCAAGTCTTCGTAATACTTGTAATGTCTCATATCCTAATACTTTCAAGCTAACTTGACTCTAGTACATAATCAAGCGACTCTTTAAATGAGTTTTGATTCACTAAAATATGACAACCAAACTTGACATACCAATGTTTGGTGGGTTCAACCGAGCTATGCTCTAACAATCTACCCCTTTGTCAATTTTAGTAACAAAACTCTTACATCATATGGATAAACAAATTACAAGAATTCATTACACATATGCTTGATTCCTGAATTCAACAGCACAATAATCTGTATACATTCAATCCATAAATGCCGTTGTTGACATTATAATAGCAAAGCTAATAGTCCCTCTAAAGGTAAGATGGGTAGATTTTATCAATCCGCACGTCTTTGTTATTCCTTTGTAGTCCATATAACTACAAATATCATATGATATGCTACTCCCCCTTAGTCTATGCTTTACTCTTTCGTTAGATAAACGTTTAAGCACAAATTCCTTTCCCTTTGTGATACCAATCAATATAAATCAATACCAGTATCACTTGTTTACTCCATATATTTCTCCCCCTTCTTGTCACAAAATGACAAAGGTACAAACAAATAAAGGACAAACCGAAAGGATCTTACAAATCTCACAAGATTTGCAACCTATAGAGTTAAGCACGAGGGTTCCACACACCATTTTTGATAACCAATTGATATGTTACCAAGGAAACAATTGCCCGAAGCAATTTTCCCTAATAGTTTAGCAAACCAAAAATCGACTAAGCACCTTAGTTCCTTTGCTAAACCTATTGTAAAAATATAATCGCTTGTTTGATAAGACCAAAATAAAGATAACTCTATTTTTCTCATCAGGTTATAATTATCCATATAACTTAGACCTTTTACTTTTAAACAAGACAAGTACTAGGTTAGTTAACTAGTATTTCTTGTTAAGGCATTCGATTAGACTTGAATAACCGAAACCTCCACTTTGATAAGTCTAACTAAGATCAGAATTAACTTAGTTTCTCTTATCCGGAATCGAATTGGACTAAACAATTCATCTTGAAAACTTTTTCTTTCGTTAAGCCATAAACAATTCATTCAAACCAAATAAATAAACTTGCATAATTATTCACCTCAACCGGAAGTAATTGAAACAACATAGACATTAAAGCACTGCAATTGCACCAAAATTTTGTAAGCCTAAACGATTGATACCAAACAATAAAGCTAGATAACAATAGTTTTTCTTAACCGGAAACAATTGAATCACACACACATCCATAAATAAATAATGGAATAAAACATCAATTGTACCGAAATTTTTTTAAGCAAAAGCAATAAATATACGCAATAAACTCAGGCTTTTCTTAAACAGGAAAACGATTAACTAACAAAGTCGTTACCTCAAATTTCGCATCCACTTCTCCAATATGTTTGCATATTCTTTCCAGGGATAATTGATATCGAAATATCATTATGTTGTCATCCTTATGCAAAACAAAAGAATAACAACAACCAACCTTTACCAGAGAAAGGTTGAAAACCTGTTTTTAACTATTGCAAGCAAAAGTTGAAAACCCCAAAACACATATGCTTTTATGCTAAACCAAACGATTCAACATATTGTGACTTTTTCACATATTGTTTCAATCGGAACCCCTCATGATCCTTTGATAAAGCCTACCAACATGGGCTAGAACTTAATCCTGCTAAACCAAAAAGTCACCCAAACCATAAGGGTTCACAACATATGAGATCGAATATTAAGGTCAGAAAACCAAAATCAAACATCCCATAAACATACATAGAAATAAGATAAAGCATTCAAGCACAGGCTATGTAAATCAAAAACTATCACAAGAAAAATTATAAATCAAATAATTTTATTCATAATAAGATAGTTTTATTCATAATAGACCTAATATAATCATTGAAGAAAATCAAAAATTGATGTCTATTTTCCTTGCAACTCAGTCCTTCATATCAGTGCCAAATGAAGGTGGATTATTACTTTCAGTCTTCATCTTGTGAATTTCTTCAAGTAGATAACCTTGTTGCTTGAAAAGAATTTCTTGTAGGTGAGAAATTTTCGTGAAGGATTCTGCAAGAGCATGTAATTCTGTCTTTGATTGAACATAGAAGTGTGTCAATACTTCAATACACTGATCTTTCTTCGGCGTATTTTCCATTTCCTTCTTTCTAAGCCAATCTCTCTTTTTGATTTTACCCTTAATATCTAGAGAAAATGCATACTTAATCTTAAGTTGATCTTTCTGATCTAGCATCTTACCAAGAGAAGATGTTGGATCCAGGCTCATGATTCGGACAAGGAATGACCAAAGAAGGAGAAGGATCTTTTTATAATTTTCATACTTCTGAAAATATAATATTCCTATAAATATGAATATCTCAAATATTTTTAAATACTATATTTTATTCCCATAATCTACACAAAAGTGCCTTGATTTTTCTTCTTCCTCACTCAAAATTCGGCACACACGGTGAGGAAAGGATTCTAATACCGATCAAGTGGTATTAGTATGAGATTTTCTCTCATTAAGGAATTTTGAACAACCAGAGTGTTCTTGATCTAGTATCGTATGAGAAATTCTTCTCTTGTTACCTCGTACTAGCGAAGTGTCTTGAGATTGGCTTGGATTGTCTATGCAACTTTTAGCAATTCTGTTTTTGAGACAGTTTTTGCATCTTGTCTTAGTTTTTCCTTTACCATTAGATAATTTAATAACATCGGAAGACATGTCCATTTTTTAAAATGGGTAAATCACTAATGGAGGAGGAAGAAATAAGATTGACAACTAATGCAATATTAGTTGTTTCATCTTCTTCCGAATCATATGAATCCGAGCTCTCATCTAGAGTTACAGCCAGAGCCTTTCTTCCAGTGTATTTTTTAAGATTGGGACAGTCTTTAGCAATATGACCAAACCCTTTACAGTTAAAGCATTGCGACTGATATTCATTATCTTCTTCATGATCCTTTTTGACAGGAATTCGATCATGTGGACGAGAAGATCGATGAGTATCCTTTATGAATCCCTTATTTCGTTTCTTTAAGAGATCTTGAAACTGTCTAGTAATCAATGATAATGATTGTTCAATCTCATCATCAGAATTTTCTGCAATCTGTTTATCTGAATTATCCATCTGTCTATTCCTTTCTATTGGAGTTTTCGGAATTTTTGCAGCTTTAAAAGCGATTCCTTTACTTTGAATAGACTGTGATTCATGATCAAAGATCTTTAACTTTCCAACGAGTGTGCTTCATGAAAGAGTTGGGAGATCATTTGCTTTTATGATTGCATGCTTCTTAGAATCGTATCTTGGTGGCAACGATCTGAGAATTTTGCACACTATATCTTTTTCAGAAATAAACTTTCCAAGAGAGAAAGAAGCATTAATTATTTCAGAGAGTTTAAGAAGAAACTCTTCAAAACTATCGTTGTCATCCATTCGAAGGTTTTCCCAATTAGAAGTAAGAGTTTGAAGTCTAGATTCTTTCTCTTAAGTGTTTCCTTCAAATACGATCTGAAGATTATCCCAAGCTTCTTTCAAAGTTTGACATGTTGATACATGATGTTGTAGATCACGACTTACGGCATGTATTATAGTATTCAAACCATCTGAATTCTGCTTTGCAAGAGCCTTTTCTTCGTTTGAAAAATCTACTAAGCATTTAAACTCAGTTTTCGAATTTTCTATCTTTGGACGAATATAACCATCGACGACTAATAGCCATGTATTAAAGTCTCGTGATTGAAGAAAATATCTCATAGCATATTTCCACCATAGATAATTTGTTCCTCAAATCTTGGCGGTAAGTTAATTGAAGTCGATTCCTGAAAACTCGAGTTCATTCTTATAGGTTGGATCGCACCAAACACAGATTGTTAGATCTTTTCGAGTTTGCCTGCTCTGATACCAACTGAAAAGACGAGGGTACCCAAATATACCTCAATCTAAAACTTTTCCACCTATAAGTCCTTTCTCCGAAAGTGATTGTCTATGGACTGAGTCGAGACAATAAAACTAATCGGTTCACACTTCGTGTAATCGTCTATGGATACGAGATCGAGACAATACAACAACGAAGCATGTTTACTTGATAAGAGGTTCATACTTAACAAAACACAATAGGATTACTATCAAGTAAATAGGAATTAACGTTTGTGTAATTTACTTTAAATTATAATAACAACAATTATAATTGCGGAAAATAAAAGCAAATGACACAACAAGATTTTGTTAACGAGGAAACCGCAAATGTGGAAAAACCCCGGGACCTTGTCCAGAATTGAATGCTCTCAGGATTAAGCCGCTATACAAAATCAAACCAACTTCTTATAGTTGAAACCAAGCAACTAAACCTATAATTCACCTAGTTCCGTCTGTATTCCCACGCCTCCAACTTGTAATAAGTCACATACTTGGAACAATTCCTTTGGTTCGTATTCCAAACAGTAAGGAACAACAAATCTGTTTGGTATCAACTCTTTTCAACCAAGTGATGTGAGTTCGACAAAAGGCTCTTCTGTTTATCACAATAAACTCCTTTGTCAGGTCCTTAGATCTATCTTATAAACAACTACCAAAGTAATAGTTAAGATTTTGCAATCAATACTTTTAATCACAAAGAAACATATTGATGCCGATCTACACAACTAATCAACCCAATCCATCACAAGGATAAACCGATTATAGTTGGATCCTCTTTAACCGTAACAAGTATTGTGCACACCAAAGATTATGAACCCAAATCATAAATCTTCTTCGTCTTCAAATCTTCTTAGATCTTCAATAAACACAGCACACAATCAACTTGAATCTCTTGTGATCAATCACGCATTTAACTGAGTGCGTTAACAATGAATTATCACAAGACGTCTTTAGATCTACAAACAATCTAAAGATCCCCGTCGAAACTTCGATCTAGTTTGAGTGAATCTTATATTAGAAGAGAAGATTCTCAAGCATAAACAAACTAGGTACAATAAAAGTTCAACAACCGTTAGTCAATCAAATCAATCGAAAACTAATAATAAAACGCAATTATCTAGTTTCCCACCAACGGTACTAATAGAGCTTCTCAATACCAAAGAAGTCTATAAACCGAGCGGCCGTAAGAGCTTTCGCCTAACTCTCCGAATAGGCGGCTCCACCAGTAACAACACAAATAGGTAGTTTTGCTAGCTCTGAGGATTAGTTTGCTATAAATGCAAACTTTTATATTTATAGACAAGGAAGTTTGGACACCAAGGAATTTCCAAAACCGAAAATATTCTCAAGATATGCAATATATTCCAGATTCGGTTTCCAAAATTCCTGGAAATGCTTTGTCCAAACATTGACCGAAAATATCTTAGAAAATCTCCAATTAGTAAATGCACATTACTAATTTTCATTTTCCAAAATAAAATTAAAAACCTTAATTAAAAGATTCTCAACTTATTTTTCGATCCGGGATTTTTTCCTTTAGCTATTAAGGAATATCTTTGAACAATTAGGTCGTGTTTGGCCCCTTGGAAATTTCTATCCTAGGTTGGGTTATCAAGAAAATACAGTTTAATTATGTTTGTCTCATTCTAATTCTAGTCTTGGATATGAACAACTAAATCTTCCTTGATTTTAGGAAGCTAAAAAAGCAAGGTTATATTATTCTCCAAAATAGCTAGGATACCAATATCCTTACCTAGGTTAGACGGTTATAGAGGTAGTTATTTTAATTAGTAAAACATTTTTAAAATTTTTAATTTTACTGTTATGTTTTTTTTTCTCCAATAATTTTTTCCATAACATAGAATTATTTTATAAAAATACATTGTTCAGAATTCAGAGAGACAAACATAATATATGATAAACCCGTGATGGACATAACGAAAAGACAAACATCATCTTTATTAACACATCTTGTGATAATCCTATTCAAGTTAGAGAAAAAAGTCCCTAGCTAAGTTTTATGTAGTCAAAGCTCCCAAACACGGCCTTAAAGATAAGCGTTACTGCACATGTTCGAAGAATGTCAACATCATTACTTTGTAAGTCCTCTTTCATACTTACAATCTTGAAACCGATTTGACACACTTCCAAACAAGTTTAGAATTGGTTCATCTGACTTTCAAGAACTATGTGATTGATTAAGAACACTCAATCACCAATCATGGGTTTCACGGTTCTACCAAAACAAGTTTCGTTTCTACCTCCATGTGAGTACTAGATTAGTCACACTAGCTTTCCAAAAATTCGGTTGACTAGGTACTAGGATTGTTTCCACACATATATATGGTATCTAACTTGTATTTGTTGCACATGTCCATAGGATCGGTTCCCAATGTCTAAAAACGTGTTGCACATGTTCATAGGATCGGTTCCCAATATTTAGAAACTTGCTGCACCTCATACAAGGATCGATTCCCCTTTTGTGATAGGTTGCACCTCTTCATAGGATCGGTTACCCTTTGCCTAGATTTTGCCATACCAATAACACTAAATCGATCATACCATCTCAGGTGATTACTTAAGATCGGTTTCACTAATAAAAGTTATACCAATACAAAAGTCAGGTCTTTGTGAATAATTTTACCAAGAACATAAACAAGTCATGAGCGGTTATACTAATCACACATATTGGTAGTTCAAAAGATATGCAATGAATAACAATACCAATAAGCCTGGCGATTACCCTTTCGATTCACAAAACAAGTGCATGAATTTACTTCCTTTAAAAGAATGTAAAACATTGTTTCCTAGGATGAAATCTTCACCTCATACCCATACATAATCACAATAGCATTCATACGATTATGTCGATGTCTTATATACAAAGTTTAATGGTTAAGCAATAAACCTCGTATTGTATTCCTTAATACTACGTCTAACTAGAGTGTAATCATTCATGCTTTGCAGTTATGTTTTCAATATGCACGACTTTAAAGATACGTTAGGGAATGAAACATTTCAAGTCAAATATCACTAACCTCAAGTGGAAGGATGATGTTGTCGTTCTAGCTCCTTACTTCTTCACTTCTTCAAGTCTTCGTAATACTTGTAATGTCTCATATCCTAATACTTTCAAGCTAACCTGACTCTAGTACATAATCAAGCGACTCTTTAAATGAGTTTTGATTCACTAAAATATGACAACCAAACTTGACATACCAACGCTTGGTGGGTTGAACCGAGCTATGCTCTAACATATAATGACTGTTTGGTTTGGCAAATATGCCATGTGAACAATAAACAATTTGATGTTCATGTAACATATAAGAATTTAATCATGATTCACATACATAAGTGTTTAAGTCATTAATGAAGTCTTATAAGTGTTTAAGAGAGTCATATCAATGCTAAACATATTTAAAAAATAAATCTTTGAGCATCTGCTAGATTTATTGGTACGATTGGTGAAACAGTTTGTCAACCGTAAGGCTAGTTTACGAGTCAGGGTGCTAGGCTTTGTGAACCGGGTTCGCCTACTCGCTCGAGAACTTGAGATGGACACAGAACCGGGTTCGCCAACCGTCTTGTGGTTTATGAACTCACTGGACACAATTTTCGGAACGGGTTTGCCAACCACTATATGGTTTATGAACTCATATGGACAACTGAGTTCACCAACCTTAGGTTGTTAGAGCAATGTTCGATTGAACCCACAAGTTTGGTTATCTCAAGCTTGTTGTCAATGTTAGTTGATCAAAACTATATCTTGATTTTTATTCTACTAAATCAAGTCTCAGATACCACCCTTGAAGATTAAAGACATTTGAAGAACTTCTGTATCAGGTATTTGAAAACTAAACCATTCTATTTTACTCACTATATTATGATTCTATCTATTGAGACCATGTCGTATGACTTATAGTAAATTTACAAAGAAAAAGTTTCGAGTCAAGCTTGTCTTGTTAAAAATCTTGAAATATGGCTTTAGCAAAGATGTTCAACGATTCTTAACAACCTTAGTTCTAAGCAATTCATTTTCTGAATTAATTTGTGGATCAATTGAAAATTGCCCGTGCAAATGATTTTATTTCGTGGGAATATTTCAAACATCATAAGAGAGAAATATTGAACTCTATGATATTTCTGGTTAGGGTAGGTTGGTGAACCAGTTCGCAAACCATAAATATCTCAGAAAATACAGGAAGGTTGGCGAACCAATTCGCAAACCGTGAGTTCAGTTGGGAACAGTTCACGAACTCGGTTAATGAACCATTGTGAACTGAATTCTTGAAGTTGGTATTATAGGCTAGCAGTTGGCGAACCGTGGTCAAATGAGTTCGGTAGTCTTGTAGGGTTAGCAAACCCACGAACCGTTACACCCTGACTCATGAACAAGCCTAATGGTTCAGGAACCGTTGTACCAACTGTCTAAGTAGATTTTTAGCAAATGCTCAAAGACTTATCTTTTAAATATGTTTAGCATTTCTAGAACTCAATCAAACATTTCTAAGACTTCATTTATCACTCAAACACTTATGTGTGTGTATCATGATTTAATTTGTAGGTGTTTAAATGAACATCAAATTGCTTTTAGTTCTTTAGCATACTTGCCAAACCGAACAATCATTATACACAGTTCCAGAACTAGTTCCTAGTGTATATTCTTTTATTGTATTTTCAAGACCTAAAAGTGTTTACTTGATTCTCAAGTTATCTTAGCTTGAATTCTAAGCAACCTCTGATCTTTGAAAACTATAAATAGAGATTCTCTTTCAACTGGGAAAATTAATCCTTGGCACTCTGTATCTTAGTTGATTCTAGAGTCGTCCTCTGTAGACCTTGGTTTCCACTGAGAAACATAATTAGGTCTACGACTAAAAGATTTTGGTTTGGGGATTCTTGAATCCAGGTTCGACTATCTTTAGCTTAATAGTTCGTGAATCCTGATCTTGCTTTTCAGTTATCGAGGTTTTCATAATCTCTTTCAGGCAAGATAGATAGTAATCGTAAAGTTCTTTTCGTTTCTGACCTTATGATTCCTCAAGATAGATATCTGAAAACTGATCTTAATTGATCTTTTGAAGATTGTTCTTGAGAGGTGGTTAAGAATCTAGGTTGCTCTTCGGGAGTCGTAAGTTCCGGATTTGTGAGGTTTGCTAGCTTTGTCTATTGCAAACATATTTTCTCACCTTGATTTTTGATCTAAATATCAAATAGGCTTATCTGTTAGAGGAAGATTGGTATCAAACGTCTTCACTTCGCCGAAGCAACTCTTATGTTGTAAAGGACGTCAAATAAGGGAATCAATTGCGTAGATCTTTGCGAGGTTCAAGAGACATACGGAGCACAACTATAAATGAATCACTTGGAGGTTGGATTCGGCCTCAACTACATTCCAATATGAAGTCTATTAGCAGGCTAGTGTCTATAGTGGCTTAATACAGTTTGGTGTCCAAATCTGGACGAGGTCCCGGGGTTTTTCTGCAGTTGTGGTTTCCTCGTTAACAAAACTTCTGGTGTTTTGTATTTTTCGTTTTCCGTATTATATTGTTTATCTTTATATTGTATTTACGGAAATTGTGCATATTTAATCGTATACATCTATATAATTATAATCGATTACGAGAATAGTTTTTTTTTTTTGTAGAATTCGTATCTTGAAAGATAGATAACAAGTTTGATTACTTGGCAGAATTCCCATTAGATTATTTGGATACCACTAGATTGATCTTGGATATTTATTTTTAAGATCGTCTAATTACTCTTCTTAACAATCAGGTTCACAGGCTCATTGTCTTAAACTTACTGATTGAGAAAAGGTTAGAGATATGAACCCTATATACATATCGTCAAGGATCATTAAGTTGGTCTACTTGAAATTGTATTAGGTTTTGTCTATATAGATTTCCAAACGAAAAATTTGGTGGTGTACTTGGTACCTCTGAGTTTTCATAAGCCTTTACTTCCAACCTTTAAAATCAGTTCACCACGGTTTGCCAACCGGGTTCTTGAACTGTTCCCAACGGTTTGCCAACCGGGTTCTTGAACTGTTCCCAACTAAACTTGAGGTTTTTGAACAAGTTCTCCAACCTTCCTGTATTTCTGAAATCAGATATCTATGGTTTACAAACGGGTTCGCCAACCTATCCTGAGCAGAAATATCAGAAGTTCGTGAATTACTCTCTTGATGTTTGAATCATTCCAAAATGATAAAATCAATGTGGGCTATTTTCAATTGATCAACAAATTAATTTTCAAACAATAAATTGTCTTGAACTAAATTGTTAAGGATCGTTGAACATCTATGTTAGAACCATATTTCGAGATTTTTAACAAGACAAGCTTGACTCGAAATTTCTTTTTTGTAAATCTACTAGAAGTCATACGACATATCTTCAATAGATAGAATGGTAAGATAGTGAGTAAAATAGAATGATTCAGTCTTCACATACCTGATACAGAAGTTCCTCAAATGTCTTTGTCGATCTTCAGTCTTCGAGGGTGTTGTATGATACTCAACTACCAAATTTTTACCTAGTCTGATACTTGAATTAGTAGACTAGAAATCAAGAAATATTTTGATCATATAACATTGACAACAAGCTTGAGATAGCAAAACTTGTGGGTTCAACCGAGCATTTCTCTAACAGTCCGGGTACATGAACCATGTAGAAGCAATCTGATGTTCATTTAAACACTTTAATAATGATACATATACACAAGTGTTTTAGTGATCAATGAAGTGTCTTAGAGGTGTTTATGAGAGTCATATCAATGCTAAACATATTTAAAAATAAGTCTTTAAGAATTTGCTAAACTTTTACTGGGACTGTGATGATGAGTGCCAAATATTGCATATTTATACATCTATTTATTGGCATTTTACTCATCTTTTGTGCTCAAGAATCAGATATTATCCCAAATTCTGTATTTTCTTTGTTTTCAAGAATAAATATTTGTATTAATTAATTTTGTGTTTTTAGGTAATAAATAATGCTCGGAGAAATTGAGGAACCAAAAGAGCGAAGAATGGGAGACGAGCATCTATGGAGCAGTTAGCCAAAGCCCACGCGCGAATCAGTTGCAACCCAACAAGGAAGACATGGGCTCGAGCTATCCATCTCCGACCCACGTCCGGATCCGAACCCGCTCATCCCGAGCCGTTAAGATATTCACTCACCACATCCTACGGTCGCTCCTTCGCTCACATCATTTCTCGATGCCTCTGCTCAACACCAAATCAACCCAATACTTCCTCAGCCGTTCAGATCTTCTCCAGCTAAATCTTACGCCCGCTACAGCATTTCCATCATCCGTCGCTACACCTGCTTCACAGCAAAACTACCTATCCCTATACCCCTCGAGCAACACCCATTCTCTCTTCTCCATTTCTCTTTCTTCTCCACCATACCTCTGCAAAACCCACTCCTCTCTCCCCGACCATACCTGAACCCTCACCACCATCCTCATCTCCTCACCCTGACACCATCAACAGCAGCCGCACCACCTTCTCCCTCTCTAGACCTAGACATCTCTTTCTTAGCTTCTATCATAACCCTAGAAGCTAAATCAGAGATGACTAGAGCTAGGGTTTCACCAAACAATCCATCAATGGTGTTCTCAAGAGCCGCACAAGCGAGAGGAGAAGCGATTCATAGACGTAGGTGAGAGAAGTTTACATTTAATTTCTATTTTTAAATGAATTAGGGTTTTGTGTTCTTGCATGTATAAATAGGTGAAGTTGTGTGTGAAAAACTTCATGCCTGGGCTAGCCAGAGCACCACTTTAGTTCAATTTGTAGTTTAATTATCTTTTTAATTATGTTCTAATTTAATTTTCCAGGGAGTTGTGATGAAACCCCTGATTCTTCTGTTGAGCATGTTCATCCTTAGTTGTGTTTTTGATGAATTATATTATGCTATGATTAGTAGTTGATTGATGAAGTTTACAAGCCTGTGATGAGTGGTACTGTAAGAACACCACTCATACTAGGGGTTAGTCAACCAAATTAGTCAATAAAAATCTACCTTAGACCTTCAAGGGAAGGCACAATGACATAGCCTAGGTTACACTTTGCCTTAGCATAAGATCGGGGTGGATTCACTACACAGTAATTCCCAATTTGTCACAACTTATCATTCCTTAGTTCATTGTCACTACAACTTAGCCGTTTCGGCAACTAAACCACCTGTTGTTACTCACACATCTTAGAATTTCAGTTTAGGAAGCCAGAGATCAATTAGAGCACTACAAGTCTCTGTGGTTCGACCCGTACTTGCCACGTCTCCGATAGACGCCGTGCACTTGCAGTTAACGTAGGATAAATCACTTTTGAGCTCCTACCAAGTTTTTGGCGCCGCTGCCGGGGACTTGGCGTGTGCCCTGTGATCAACTGCTGCCTTTACTGAGTTCATTTCATCCCTGTACATACTCATTTTACATTTTTGCTTTTAGTCTTGTTTTAGTATAACTTAGTTTAAATTTTGTAACTTGCATCTCAGAACTTAGGGAATTCTAGCTTAACTTAGTTTAATACTTGCATGTCTTAGGGAATTCCGCTATCGCTTAACTTTGTGTTTCCCTGTTTCTTAGCTTAGCTTAGCTTAAATTGTTGCTATTAATCATCTGCATCTTGCCTTTGCACTTTCTTTGTTATTTTTGTTTTCCGTGGCCCCATTTTTTAAAATAAAGCATAGCTCGAGTCTTTTCATTGTAGCACAAGTGCTCTTGCTTTAGTTGTGCAATATTGAGAACTGAAGTGACTTGTTGAGCCAGCAGGTACCTGCTACGCAGCTGTGCAACTCAAGGAAGGGAAGACAAGGAGCAACATAGCCATTGTGGCTAAAGCAGGTTAATCATTCTCAAATCCTGCTTTACTTTATGTCTGTGTGATGATCTGTGTGCATGCTGCTAAATTTGAGCTAAGCCAAACGTGTCAATGACATGAGAAATCAACACCTAGAGTCACAACTTGCTAAGTGACAATTTGGACAGCCAAGTTGGCTGAGCTACCCTGGGGAAAACAATCGACCCTGTTGAGCCAAAGCCCTGAGCATAACCCACTTTGCATACCTTGCTTTGCTTTGGCTGATTGCAAGCCAATCTCTAGCCCTTGCATAACAAACTAGCTCCCATCTTGTATGCTATGTAACTCTTAGACTCCATCTGCTAATCTGTTCATCTGCTGCAACTCGTGTGACCCTGTGAGCCACCACTTTGTTGAACCAAGTGTTGTTAAACCTCCGAGCATACCCTGAAACTGTGAGTTGAGCTGTAGTTGAGCTGTGAGATGTGCTCTAACCCTCCAGCCCCTTGTAGCTGTGAGGTTGAACTTGGTTAATTAGTCGCCATTGCAAATCTATAAGCACTACCTCGGTTGCCTGTTGAGCAGGTTACCTTGCATGCTAGCTGAGAATACTATGATATTGCGCTGAACTGTATGCATGTGTGAAATTGTCACCACTTCCATGAGCTTGAACTCACATTGATATTCTGCTAGTCTGTGCCTACCTGTGCTGTTTAGCCTGCTAATCTGTGTGATACCCTGTTGTGTGATGTTAAGCCTTAGCCTACATTTTCCCCTGTGTGCTCGGTCCATCCCCCGGCACTGTAGAGACGAGTTGCACTGGTAACCAAGTTCTTTGCCAATCCCAACTTGATATCACATAGTTTGTTGAGTCAACTTGTTGTCGACCCATATCAACCGAGCTTGTGAGCCATATGCCCCGTGCCTTGAGTGAGACCATCACCCTATTTGCATAATCTCCGAAAAGTCTATCGCTTTATTGCATTTGTGAACAAGCCGCCAACTGGGATGTGCTATTTTTCTCGTGAGTTTGCTTTGCTCGTGAACATATCTCGGTTTGTCTTTGTACCAACCAAAGACATTACTTTGTCTTGAACCTAGGTCGTGTTGTGTACAAGCTTTGCTTGAGCCGCCAACCTAGGGTCGCCTTGTATAACTCTGTGTTGTCCGAGCACAATAATCGTCTGAAATGAAACCGCTTCAATCTGTCTTTGTGCACACAACCTATGCATCATTGCCGTGCATTTGCTTTGATTTGTCCAAGCCGAGTTTGCCTTGCTCGTGTTTGCTCGACCATAAAAAAAAACCTTTCTTAATCTGAAACCCACCCAAAGTTGGTTGGATCAATCAAAATCAATGCATTTCGCCAACTTTTAGCCCACGTAAGCCACACGCTTGGCTGTACACAAAACCGAGCCCACACCCAACTAGGCTTTGCAAAACAACTTGGGCTTTACATTTTCACCCAACCCGGGCCGGCAAACCAAAATCAAGCCCATTTAACAACACTGGCTCGCTCCTTTGCAATCAAGTGAAATTTGAGCATAATTGAAACCCATAGTTCCACCGGGTTTGTACAAGCCCAAACAAACCAAATCCCACACAAACCAAATGAGACCCAATAAACCAAATGAAACCCAATAAACCAAACCGAGTCCACTACAACCGGGCTTTGAGTTCAATTTGAGTTGTTAAATCATGTAGGATTTTGGTCTCAGCAATCGGGATACAAACAAATCCATTAGAGAGCTTGCTTACGGGCATGCTTCACAATATGAACTCCCCACATACCATAGTGATTTTAGGGAATTTTATGAGCCTTCTCGGGGCCCCGACCTCACATACCCTAATCATTATGAGCACATGCATCATCCACAACAAGGTTGAAAATGAACACTTTCCTCATACCAAGTCATCACTTCTAGATCAATTAGAAGCTCAAGTTTATGCTTTAGAAAGGCAATTACATGAGCAATCTGTCAAATCTAATCCCCCTAGGCACTATGCAATGTATACTTGTACCTTATGTGGTAGCTTAGACCACCCTGCTGAGAACTGCTACATTTTACATGAGTTTAGGCAGTCTAGGGAAAACCATGATAATCAAATGTACGAATTGTCTAGAAGTGACTATGACCATGCACACATGCATCATCCATCATCATGGGAAGTTGAACAATGTTATACTCACCCAACTCCGTGTTTGCAATCGTAATGGAAACACTCATGGAGCAAAATGCTAGGCTTGAAATGAATGCAATACATGACCATCCATATAGCAACATGTCCGAATTTCTAGTGAACCTTCTCTAGTAAACCATGTGCACACCCATGTAATGATCATTCATATGAAACATGCATACCCACTAGTGAAAATTCTCCTTCAATTGAACCTAATCTAGAGGTAGATGAGTATACTGGAACTCAAATTTTGAATGGGGAGATGAATTTTTGTTATGATGATGATGATGAATATGAAGAGCATGCGTATTTGAAAATATAGTAGAATCTTTTGGTTCAGAGACGTTAGGCGTCTCTTTTGTGAACCCTATGAATGATGCTTCTTCTAATATTCATACATGTGATTTGTTGATTTGGAACATGTGGAATTGTCTGTGAAAATGAGCATGCTATACCACCTGTTTGTGACCTAGGAATAGTGAATTGTCTCGTTGACATGGATGATTCAATGCATGTGCCTAACTCCATGCCTAGGCTACAACATGATATCTCTCTGGTTATGTTATACATGAAAATGATGATGAGTATGACACGGAGATTGATGAATTGTTCTATGCGGTGAACATGATTTACCCTCTTCTGACTTTAGGAAAGTGTGTGATGGTACAAATGATTTTATACATGAAAACAACTTAGATGCACCTAATCTCTCTCCTAAGTCACAAATTGAAACTCCTCCACCAAACCTAGGTGTAGTTTGTCACAAAATTGCAAAACCAACTTTTCTAAAAATGCCTAACTTAGGCCTAGAACTTTGTGCTTCCCAAGTCCTCTTGGACTATTTTGCATCAAAGTATAACACCTTTAGGAACCACAGTTGGAATGTGTATGTCTGTTCTGTTCTTAACAAAACTCATTTTGAGTTAGACCTTTTGCATGATGTACCTTTAAAATTGCAAGATTTTGTGCTCAAAACCGCATCCGTTCACAAGTTTAGGTTTGGGGGAAAATCATTCCCATATGCAGCCTTACTTGCACTCTCATATTATATTTGTGTAAGGCTATTGATGTTTGTACATATTTTCTATTGGGTTGATCCTCAACTCTTTAGATTGTTGGTATATGGTGAATTTTTGTATATAATCCAGTAGGACTTGTTAAATTTTTCTTTTCTTGAATCGGTTGAGTCTTCTTGTGCATATATTGTGCTAATCCGATATGATCTCCGCTGAGAATGTTGGATTCTAGCCTTGATTAATGAAGTTCCAACCTTGCTCCCGCCGACATCCGGTAATCTCTTCCCTTTTTCTCTACTCAACATAGTTCTCTTGGTATGTGACTGTTTAAATTTTTTCTATCTGTCGACACATTGAGGACAATGTTTGATTTAGGTTTGGGGGTGCAATTGCATGTAGAGTTTTTAGTCTTGTTGTTTTCCTTCTTTTTAAAAAAAAAAAAAAAAAAAAAAAAAAAAACAACTCTTTTTGTAAAAACCTCCAACTTTTAGAGATTTTAGAGTCACTAGCATGCTTCTAGCTATGTTTACATAGAGAATCTGAGAAATAATGAAGTTAGAAGTACTTGGAGAACACAATCGGGTTTCTTAGTTGATTAGAGCGTTAAAGTTGGATTTAACCATACCGGAGGGCTTAATTAGGTGTCGTTTAGATATTCGGTAGTAGAATTGTGATCACCCATAGTGGAGACTACCCATTTACATCAAGTGAAGCACCAACCTTCAATTTTTGCAACTTTCTAGAAAAGCTGTTAGAGTGTGTGTCACCGTACGTCAATTCCGGTAGGAATGGTGAGCTACCCAACTTCGCACCACTTTCAAGCACTACTTTTGATCTCTTGAGTGCTAGTTTTTGTCAATCATGAGGGTGACGTTTAAAGATGAAAACCCCTTCTAAATATCGATTTGCAGTTAGCATCACTCTCTCTCTCAATCAATCAACGAGACCCATAGAAACACATCATCGTCAACAAACGGAGCATCATCAGAATATTGAAAGAAAAGTTGAGATAGTCCAAGGTTACAAGCAACAAAGAAAAGAAAAGAAACTAGGATGAGAATTAATGAAGTTTGTGAAAAATTGAGTTTTATTGTTTTATTGTAAGTTAAAAAAAAAAAAAAAAAAAAAAAAAAACAAGTTTTTTGTAAAGTTCAGAAGTTCGTCATCAACAGTGAAGACCGAAGAGTGAAGACGTTTCTATGGTTTCTATGAGAGAGTGATATTAATTGCCGATCGGGTGAGAAGGTAAGTGAGTACTCCACCCTTGCTAATGGTTGATTTCCTTTCTTAGAGATCATCGAGAAAAGATTCTTTTTGTCCACACCTCGTGGAGTCTCCAGTTTTATTTCGGAAGGTTATCCTTCTTACCTACAACGTGTGCGGGATTTCTTTCTTTATTCCCGCTCGCACACATGAGAGACTAAAAAAAGCGATCTTTTTGAGTGCAATTATCATAAAACGCTAATGGTGAGGCAGAAGTCGAGGCTTATGATCACAATCGAATCCGAATTATTTCATATGGTATGGTTACTTCTCGCTCAGAGACTTAAGGATGAGAATGCGTTCTTTGGTAGTTCTAACTTCATGTTACTAGCACGCAGAAACTCTATGTCCTCATAGCTTCTTGGAGGCTTGAGACTCTTTTACACTCGAAGTTGGAGAAGGTTTTGTGGGTACACCTCTTGTAAACCCTCACGAGACTACAACTCGTCCACTAGGGACACCTAGGGGTTTAAAGGCTTAGTGCATACGCTAAATGCATTCGAGAGACCTGCGACAGGGGTATAGTTAGGATTTCTTAATTTCTGTTTCACTTGAGGACAAGTAAAATTCAGGTTTGGGGGTATTTGATGAGTGCCAAATATTGCATATTTATACATCTATTTATTGGCATTTTACTCATCTTTTGTGCTCAGAAATCAGATATTATCCCAAATTCT
The DNA here is from genome assembly GCA_023531295.1 of Papaver armeniacum. Lineage (NCBI taxonomy): Eukaryota > Viridiplantae > Streptophyta > Magnoliopsida > Ranunculales > Papaveraceae > Papaver > Papaver armeniacum. The sequence goes on from JAJJWW010005564.1 coordinate 36,658, forward strand.
CGTATTTTCTTTGTTTTCAAGAATAAATATTTGTATTAATTAATTTTGTGTTTTTAGGTAATAAATAATGCTCGGAGAAATTGAGGAACCAAAAGAGCGGAAGAATGGGAGACAAGCATCTATGGAGCAGTTAGCTTAGCCAAAGCTCCGCGCGGGCTTGAATCGAGTTGCAACTCAACAAGGAAGACATGGGCTCGAGCTATCCATCTCCGACCCACGACCCGGATCCGAACCCGCTCATCCGAGCCGTTAAGATCTTCACTCACCACATCCTACGGGTCGCTCCTTCGCTCACATCATTTCTCGATGCCTCCGCTCAACACCAAATCAACCCAATACTTCCTCGGCCTGTTCGGATCTTCTCCGGCTAAATCCAACGCTCGCCTCCTCATTTCCATCATCCGTCGCACACCGCTTCACAACAAACTACCTATCCCTATACCCTCGAGCAACACCCATTCTCTCTTCTCCATTTCTCTTTCTTCTCCACCATACCTCTGCAAAACCCATTCCTCTCTTCCCCGACCATACCCGAACCCTCACCACCATCCTCATCTCCTCACCCCGACACCATCAACAGTGCAGCACCGCACCACCTTCTCCCTCTCTAGACCTAGACATCTCTTTCTTAGCTTCTATCATAACCCTAGAAGCTAGGGTTAGAGATGACTAGAGCTAGGGTTTCACCAAACAATCCATCAATGGTGTTCTCAAGAGCCGCACAAGCGAGGAGGAGAGCTCGTGAGACGTGGGTGAGAGAAGTTTACATTTAATTTCTATTTTTAAATGAATTAGGGTTTTGTGTTCTTGCATGTATAAATAGGTGAAGTTGTGTGTGAAAAACTTCATGCCTGGGCTAGCCAGAGCACCACTTTAGTTCAATTTGTAGTTTAATTATCTTTTTAATTATGTTCTAATTTAATTTTCCAGGGAGTTGTGATGAAACCCCTGATTCTTCTGTTGAGCATGTTCATCCTTAGTTGTGTTTTTGATGAATTATATTATGCTATGATTAGTAGTTGATTGATGAAGTTTACAAGCCTGTGATGAGTGGTACTGTAAGAATACCACTCATACTAGGGGTTAGTTAACCAAATTAGTCAATAAAAATCTACCTTAGACCTTCAAGGGAAGGCACAATGACATAGCCTAGGTTACACTGCCTTAGCATAAGATCAGGGGTGGATTCACTACCCTGGTAATTCCCAATTTGTCACAACTTATCATTCCTTAGTTCATTGTCACTACAACTTAGCCGTTTCGGCAACTAAACCACCTGTTGTTACTCACACATCTTAGAATTTCAGTTTAGGAAGCCAGAGATCAATTAGAGCACCACAAGTCTCTGTGGTTCGACCCGTACTTGCCACGTCTCCGATAGACGCCGTGCACTTGCGGTTATTACAAGTAGGCTAAAATAATACCATTTCCAGGCCTACCAGACTGTTGGCGAAACGGTTCATGAACCGTATATGCAGTTCAGGAGTCAAGGCGCAACGGTTCGTGTACCGGGTTCGCCAACTCTACTCAACTCGTGAAATCAGATGGACACGGTTCATGAACTGGGTTCGCCAATTGCGTATCCTTTTACACCAACATTAAAAGTTCGCATCACCACGGTTCGTGAACAATCTTTTCGAACTTAAGGTTTACGAAAAGGTTCGCCGACCTTCCCGTACCTCAAAAACTCAGATATTTATGGTTTGCGAGCTGGTTCCCCAACCTACCTTGAGTCATAATATCAGAAGTTCTGAATTTCTCTATTTTGATGTTTGAAATATTCCCAAATGATAAAATCATTGCTTGGGATATTTTCAAATTGATCCACAAATTAATTATTGAACAATAAATTGTTTCGAATTAATATTGTTAAGGACCTGTGAACATCCAATGCTTGAGTCATATTTCGAGACGTTTAACAAGACAAGCTTGACTCGAAATTTCTTCTTTGCAATGAATCTACTAGAAGTCATACAACATAGTCTCATAAGATAGAATGGTAAGATAGTGAGCGTAGATTGTGGAATTTGGATAAGGGGCAAAAATATCATTTTTAGACCATAGACAAAATTCAAATCACAGGAGAGATTAAGCCCTTGGTCCTCAAGGCACTCATAGCCACGATTTCTAGTATAGTCCCCGCGAGACACTACAGGTCGTGATGCCGTGACTCATAGCGCACATCCTCGACGAGATATTGTTGGCCACGTAGGTTCTGTAGAGCGTAAAACGTCCCCAGCAGACTAATGAACCAGAACAATCACAATTCCAGCATGTCTTCGCGAGACGCAACTGATTGTGATGCCATGATTCCTATTATACATCCTCGACGAGATGTTGCTGGTCATGTAGGCTCTATAGATGCATGAAAATGTCCCCGACCGACTTATGACCCAGAGCGGAGATATGCATATCTCTTGTAAGCACGACTCATCCTATTTGAGATCAAAGACTGATTCCTAGTACACCATCGCGAGATACACTGATCATGTCTACTTAAGGCTCTGCCTCGACTTACTGAGGTTTCTGAATAATTCCTAGGTAGGGGTGGGACTTGGGTTGGTTGGTTGGTCGGGTTAGAAGGCTTGGCCGAGGCAGACCCGAGGTAGAAATCCTTTGCCCAGATTGCCCATGGAACCCGTGGAGGTGCTGCCCAAGTCCCGCCCAAGTTATATTCCTCGGGTTCCCCGGGTTCCTCGGGTTGACCCATGCTAATACTTTACAACACATAAATTGTGGACAATTTGTAGACTCATATATACACACACACAAATAGAAACCCTAATGACCTTAATTTAAGTCTTAAAATTTATTTTTTATTAATGTGATAATAAATTTTTTTATTAATTATAAGATTTAATTATTGTATTTAGCTTAAATTTCCAAATAACTTATGATTATTGATAATAATATATAAAAAAATTTCATATTGAATTAATAATGCGATAGATATGATTTATATTTTCATTATTAGGTTTGAAGATTATGGCTAAAATTGCTCTTAATAGATAATACTACCAATTATAAAATAGTTTATATAATTATATTATAGTTCCTCGGGTTGGGTGGGTTGCTCGGGTTAAAAATATTTGTGCCCATGCTTGCCCAAGTTTAACTCGGGTTTATTAAAATTGTGCCCGAGCTTTCCCAAAATTTTAAAATACATTTCCCATGCCCGCCCAATGTTAGGGTTGGGCATGGGTTGGGTGGATTGACCAACCCAAGTCCCACCCCTATTCCTAGGACATCCCCGCGAGATAAACTCTGGGCACTTTCAATAGATCTAGAACATTTTTCTGAGATACACTGGTCCTTTCGGCCCCATAAATACGTACACAATTTATCCCTAGCACATCTCTACAAGATACGCTGGTCAAAGACAAGCGAGCCAAAGTCTCACGGTGACATTAATCGGGAGTACCAAGCCTTTTATCTCTCTCCAGGATGAGTCCCAGCTGACCACAGAGATATTTGGATCTGTAAAGAAAATTCTCGTAGAGATTTTGGTCCGTTCTCAAAATCTCAGAGAGATTCAAATCTCTCCTCAAAATCTCGGAGAGATTCAAACCTCTCCTCAAAATCTCTCCGTGTCTCCTCAAAATCCTAGAGATTCACACCTCTTCACAAAATCTCAAAGAGATTCACATCTCTCCTCAAAATCTCTCGGAAAAATCTCAGACAAGGCTGAATATTCCCCATGATAGGCACGAGCCTCATGTAGAAATTGAGTCCCCTTTTCAGACTCTCCACACGAATTCCGAGGCAGCTCATGCCTTTTCACGTGACTCATCCTAGTCATTCTTACAGATCGGAGAATATCTCTCTATCTTGGCCAACTCGGCTAAAGAGAATATTTCTCTCTCTCAACACATCATCACAAAGGCTAACTCAGCTCCACACAATGAGGGGGTAACAATTAGGGTTTTGGTCTGGCGGTATACGACACGTGTGAGAAATACCCGACTTATTTCTCACCGCAGAAGAGAGTAAAGGCGGTGGAATAATGAGATAAACTCAACCTATTTTATCTCAATCTATTTCTGAAGAGACCGAATAATTGCTCCGCACGACACGAAAAGCAATCCTTATCTTCACCGACCTGAGATTAGAGAATTCATCTATAAATAGGTCCTATATTTCTCCAACCTACGAAAAACTTTCTCATAACCTCTCAAAGCAATAACTTGTTCTCTGATCTCTCTCTTTATTTGATTCCCTCCCTAAGACCAGCCTTAAGCCTTCTTCCCTATGATTGAAGCAGCCACTATGCGTGGTTTAGGCGAAGACTGTTCGTGCTCAACCTCCCGTAACTCACTTTCAGAAACCCTACAATCCCACTTTAGCCTCTCAACGATTTTAGGTAACTACAATAAGTAAATAGAATGGTTCAGTCTTCACATACCTTGTTGATGAAGTTCTCAAAATGTCTTCGTCGAACTCCAGTCTTCAAAGGTGATGTCTGATACTCAACTACCAAATTCTAACCTAGTCCAAGACTTGACTTAGTAGACTAGAAATAAAGATATAGTTTTGTTCAACTAACATTGACAACAAGCTTGAGATAGTAAAACTTGTAGGTTCAACCAAGCATTGCTCTAACAATCTCCTCCATTGTCAATTTTGGTGACAAATTCAATACATATGGACTCAAAATAAAATGATATTTCTGCTCAAAATCCACTATGCTTGATTTCCTTGGTTCTTCAACAAGCTCTACAAATTCGAATATGTTCTCCGACCATATATGAGTCCTTCAAGGACTACCACGTCAGATGCATCGTATAAGGAGAACAATTATTAAATCAACTATAGGGTTTGAGAGAGAGAAAATGAAACCCTCAAGTCGTTTTTACAACAATAATATCTCTCATATAACGCATGAAAAGTACACCGACCTGTAATTTCATAATTCAGGCTTGTACGTCTAAAGTGGTAACTGTTGGATCCCAATATTGCGATAGTTTAGAGTTTCAATCCAACATAATTAGGATTTTGTGCCTACCAATCACATATGTTGATATTTCTTTGCAGAGGGGTTAACAACCACCACTATTTCTTGTTTCAGTAGCTACTTTAAATGAATATTCGACAATCATATTAGCTTATAATGTTTCAACACAAATCTTAAGTGTATATATATATATATATACTTTGAAAAATTCAATCAATTATTGGTACTAGCGCTCATAGGAATTATAATATCACCCTTTTCGAGTGAGGAGATATTAACTTTGAGAATATGAATAGCGTTTTGTAGTCTAAATTGGAGCACTACTTGTAGACTCTTATAACGAGCTACATATTTATTAGATGTGACTAGCTTTGCTTTTTCAAACGGCATAAGCTTATCAAAAATCAAAATGAGAATTTCCACGCCTTATTCTTATAATGGTAGTATGTTTCGATTACTTACTGAGCTATACATATGCCTAAATAAAAAAGTTTGAGCTACATTATATGAGTATTAATCTTAGGTAGGAGTGTCGACCGCGCAATGAGAGCCTGCCTAAGAAAAACATCCCTCCCCAAAAGACCAACTTACGGTAGTTAGTACTTACTATTTCCTATCTTAAATATCTTTGTATAGACATCTCTGGGTGAATGACTCCAATTCCTTGATTCCATATGTTTCAGAGCAATTGATAAAGGCCGTATACTCAGGTAAATTAAGAAGGGGCCTTGCAGGTGAAGGGAAGCATGGGAAAAGGCTAAAGGTTCCAATACTCGGGATTATTAGTTCCTGCTTCGCCTAGAGATGGTGATTGATCTAAGGTGAACAACGAAAATGACATACCTGATGAACCAGATGTTATCCACTTTTCCTAATCACCAGCTAAACCAGCTAAATCAAGATGATCAAAAAGACCGGATCCTACTTTTCCACTTGCACTTGCTGATCGAGTCGATGTTGTATTCGCTTGTCCAAGATCAGATTGAAAGAGAAAAGGGATGGCCGTAGCACCCAGTGTCAATGTCCCAATTGGTAAAGGCTGGCTTAACTAAGGCTAAATCCGGGATCCTTCAAAACAAATTGAGTTGAAAAGCTCCATAATGAAGTTGCTTCTTTCTTGGTCATACCTTCGCCTAAAAGGAGAAACACACTTTTCTTCGATCTTACGTATCGAGATACTTTAGTGACTCGACCAGCGGGAAAGGCTCTTTAAAGACTCGACTGAAAGGAGAAGAAATCTGGAAACTCAGGAAAGGAGCAATTTCAATTACCAATTTATGAGAACCACAACACCAGAAAGGGATCAAGAAAGCGAAGTATAATATATTGATGCCACTACACCTGAAGATCTCAGGATGATAATCTACCGCCTCGTACTTTCATCATAACCATTTCTTTTTGATAGGTTTTATAGAACGATGACTACTACCTCATATGTGAGAAAAAAATAATAGATATACCGTTATTAGAAGAAAAAAAGCCTCGAAGAGAAAGAGTCTTCGTATATCATCTCGTCTAGCCGAGATCAAGAGAATCGTCTCATCGACGGACCAAGACCAATCTCGGCAAGTTCTCTCCGGAGATTAACTGACTACACTGCCTGAGAGTTATATGTCTCCAGGATTTACTTCGACGTAGATTCGATTCTCAAAACAGTCAACTCACAGTCTAGTCAAACAAAATAAAGATGTTAACTGGAACGCGTCAATACATGATCAAAACCATTTGACAGGACCACCGTTTTCCCAAGTTTTCCTTCTGTAGTCCTCACTGCCATTGAAATCTCTCTCTCTTTCTCGCTATTCTCTCTCTGTTTCAATGTTGTTGGAATTTCATCATCTTCAATCACGAATTTAAATTAAAAAACCTAGAATTAATTTGATCAAAAATGGCGGAAAATCAAGTAACTTCGCCGAAATCAATTCTATCAACAAATTCAATTGATTCAATTCAACAGCAACAACAACAAAACCCCAGTCTTCTTTCTCCTCCTTGTTCAAATAACAATAATAATATGTTATCTCCGTCGTCTTCAATGGATCATCAGATCTCATCTCCTCAAATTTCTATAACTCAAACACCTTCGCTTTCAGCTAATTCATCTCAATCCTCTTTACTTCAACAACAACAACAACAAATTAACCCTAATGTTTTACAACAGCAACAACAGCTGAATCAACAACAACAATTGAATCAACAGCAACAGAATTTGATGTCGCAGAAGAATTTTGGTCAAATGCAGAGATCACCATCAATGTCAAGGATGAGTCAATTACAGCAGCAGCAGCAGCAACAACAAACGTACGGTATGGCGACTGGGACAATGTTACAACAAACGGGTATATATGGGCAGATGAATTTTGGTGCTACATCGAATCTTCAACAACAACAGCTGCAGCAGCAGCAGCAAATGGTTAGTGGGGGTGGGGGTTTATCTAGGTCAGGTTTGATTGGACAAGTTAGTGGGCAACTACCAATGTTGCCTGGCCAAGCAGCAGCTAATGCTCAATACAATATTCAATCTCAATTGATGGTACATACTTGGCTTTCATTAATTAGTATAGGGTTACTTTAGATTGAACTTACGCATTTCCTTTTTTTATTGGAGTTATAATTGGTTAGTGTGGAATTTTTGTGCAGCCGAGGCAAAAGGCAAATTTGATCCAAGGATCCCAGTTTCTTGCGGGTAATAATCCTGCACAAACATTGCAAGGACTTCAGTCATTGGTGGGGATGGGTCAGCTTGGACAGAATAGGTCACTTGCTTATGCACAACAGTTAAAGCAAGTGCAAATGAGGCAACAACAGTTGCCCCAACAGACATCTCTTACTTCTCCTCAGGTGTGAATTCTACATTTTTAAATGTTTATTGAGATTTCATTAATTCTAAAACTAATAGTAAGAGTCTAAGACTCTCATTTTTAGAAATTTTCAACTATGCAGAAGGCTAGTGATAAAAAACTAAAGCTCAACTGCACTTTCTTTATGAGCTTTTACTGTGACAATAATGTACTAGTAAAACTCAAACCCCAAATTTAGAACCCTAGGTAGGAAGAAATGTATACTTCCCTGAAATTCACCTATCTGAGGATATGGATTCCCCCCTCACCCTTGACTCATATTTTTAGCTTTTTCGAGTCTGAATTTTCTCACATCATCTGGGTCTGCTAGCCTGTAAGAATTTAATCAACTAGTCTTACAGTTGTGTCTTGGTGTCAGGCATTGGTGTGAATCTAGGGATAATTCTTAAAGTCTTCATGTATTCCATGGTTGACACATGCCTGTGTGGTTTATTCTTTTTCTTTAGCGGCGTAACATTTAAGTTTCTGGTCTTTCTTAGGTTACATGGCAATCTAATTGCAGGATTTTTTTGCTGAAATGTGCCATAGAAGTCAAATTCGATAACTAAAAAGCATGGGTGATCATTGTGCCCATTTGTTCTTTAGCCAGTTTTTTCTGTTTGGTATAAAAATTAGTGGTAAAGTTTGATATCATAAGGAGATAATTTCAAATTCCCTAGGGGTTATTCTGTACTTGTAGTTGTTCTTCAGTCCAATGGTTGGCATTGCAGGCTTTGAGTTGGCTAAGGAACATCCTTCTAAAATGAAGGAACTTAGTTAAATTTAGGGATGTCGAATCTTGAGTCAGTTGACGTCTTCCTCCAGTCCATGGTTTTCTGCTATAGAAATCAATTAAAAAATTACATGATGAATTTTAATTCTTCCTTTTAACACCACTGTATCTTTAGAAGCTACAGGGTCTACAAAGGGCATCATCGATGGCTGCTTTGAATCCCCAATTAGCAGGGTTGACTCAGAATGGGCAACCAACTATGTTGACCCAGCAGCAATGGTTCAAGCAAATACAGCAACCAATATCTTCTCCAGGTTCTCCCTCTTTCCAGCTGCAACAACAGCAGAGGCAACAACAGCAGGCATACTTGCCTCAGCAGCTAGCATCATCTACCCAATTGCACACAAAATCCATGACCATGAACCAGCAGCAACTATCCCAGCTAGTAAATCAACAGCCACAGCTGGTGAATCAGCAATCGCAATTGCATCATCAGCAGCAGCACCAACAACAACAGCAGCAGCAACAACTACAACAACAACAGCAGCAGCAGCAGCAACAACAACAGTCTCCAAGGATGCCTGGTTCAACTGTTCAAAAATCATTTAGCTTGACTGGATCGCAACCGGATACTCCTGCATCTGGCACCACCACACCTGGGGGTAGTTCAAGCCATGGAACAGAGACAAACAATCAACTTCTTGGAAAAAGAAAGATACAAGATCTGGTCTCTCAGGTCATTTTTACTACCTTTGGCCCTGGACAGTTGACGATCCAATGTTCGTTTAATTTCAATTACCCAGCACGAAATGATGATGACATTCTCTGTATTTTTCCTGTTGAAGTTGTTGAAAACCGGGTTTTGTGTTCCATTATCTACCCTCCCTTGAGATGTTTAAAATTTGTGAGTGGCTTGGAATTCGGGCATTAGGCTCTATGAAGAGCTTAATTTTTTGGCCTGGTATCAATGACTGGTCTTTTTGTTAAATGAATCACAAATAATCGTGTCTGCGGAAGACATATGAAGGGCTTTAGATGTGGGTCCGGGTTTTCTTTGTTCATTTTCATTAACTTGATGAATAGTTTGCACAATCTTGTCATTAAAATCTTCCTGTTAAAGTTTCTTAAGCTGAGTATCTCCATTCCTTCTTTTTTTCTAGGTGGATTCACAAGGGAAGCTGGATTCTGAAGTTGAAGATCTCCTATTGGAGATAGCAGATGACTTCATTGATTCGGTAATACTTTATATGATATTCCCTTGTAAGGCAGGATAACACTTTGTAACTCGTGGTTTAGATGACTTGCTCATCTCCAAGAAGTGCTTCGTTCCTTTTTTTTTTTCTGCAGCAGTAACTTTCTAATTGTGTTACATCCGCACGACCAATTCACTTCTATTAGGTTGTTAATAATTGTTTTCCAGGAAAATATAGAAATGATACTTAACATTGGGTATTTGAACATCCTGCACTTTAAATATATATGATGCATGCTTGAGTAGGTTTTTCTGATACAACATTTTACAGACATGGTTTTACCCAAGAATTCGTCTTTGCAGGTCACCACATTTGCTTGCAGTTTAGCTAAGCATCGGAAATCTGCAACGTTGGAATCCAAGGATTTGTTGCTACACCTTGGTAGGTTTTCATTTACAAAAAAATCTCTCAACTTATATTTCTGTAAGTTCTTTTTTTTCTTCCTGTAATAGTTTGTTGTTGTTAGGAACTGTACCATATGGAAGTGTATATCAGGTCCTGTTTATAATTAGGAAGTTTGTATTGCTCCATTTTTCTATGAGGAAAATTTGTCCTTGGAATTGTAAGGGGGATTTCTCAAAATTATACGAGTATGTTGGAAGGAAATGATAAGGCATCCATGCATGTGTTGTTTTGCCTGTTACGGAAAGTACGACCCTTCTTTGTTAATGTGGGGTATCTATGAATGCTATATGTCCCACGGAAAGCAATGGTTGCAAGGCAGTCTCATGGACGAGATTCGATGCACGCAAGGAGTGAGGCCAATGGACTCCACACTCTATCTGGCAATCAATTTGGGCATATGCTTAGACCAAACATCATTTTCCGATGGAAAAAAGAGTGTTTTTTTTTTTTTTTGTTGCTTATCCTAATATAAACTAAACTGTGAGCTTTCAATTGAGGAATCTGAACAAAGGCAATAATTTGCAGAGAAGAATTGGCATTTAACAATCCCAGGATTTACAGGCGAGGAGCAGAGATGCTCAAAAAGACCGGTAAGAATTTCATATCGAGTCTGTGCTAAACTTTTTTTTTGTGACTATGCCATATTTTCGTAGAGTTTATAGAGTTCCTATTCAAATGAGAGTCCATCATGCAGGTAATATAAAAAATATTCAATACAGACTGCCGAATTTCTGCTGATTAGTAGATGGTTTAAATTCTCTTGGCTCCTTTAGTGATATGTTACATTTGTTAAATTTAATGTTTTGTGAAGATAAGGAAATCTGTGTTTAATTGTTTTCTTTTATGAAAAATGTGATGTGATGTGAATGCAGTTATCGGGTGATCTTCACAAAAAGCGTCTCGAGATGGTAAGACTGGAAACTGACTTTTGAAAACAAATTCTGACTCTAGGTTTTATATCCCCTCAAGTCATACATAAGTACTTGACATACATAAATCATTGGATCAGATACGAGCTCTTATGGAATCCTCGCAACAACCAGAGAATACGAAAATGATCAATCCTAAAGATACCATGAAACAGGGATTTATTCATCCAGTTGGAGTTAACCATCAACTTAGAACACACACAAATTCGGAGCAATTGGTTTCTTCGTTAGCTGGATCTTCAATGTTGCAGCAACTTCCGAGGTTTTAATGAAGATATCCCTACTAACTGGGGGCTCAACATAAGTCGGTGTCTCTGCCTGGACCTTACTGTTAAGATATAATTGTAAATAGTCATCATGTGTGGGGTGTTTTAGGTCTTTATAGTTGTACATTATGTGTTACTTTTGTGTCTCATTTTTTGATCGAATGCGAAACAGGTTCGGTTGTTCTTCTTCGTTTACTCATGAATAAACATTATGTCGCCCAAAAAGTTACCAATATTTATCAGTAATTCTAGATTGACGCAAGGAAATTTAGGCATTTAGCATAAACTTGGGCAATGTTTATGGACAAAAGAATAGCTAT